>JANTPZ010003934.1:0-16334 GCA_025593235.1 Vachellia pachyceras
CATCCTAAAATCAAGCGCCTAAAATTCTTGACAAAGATAAGGTTCTCAAGCATATTTATATCATTAAGTTTTCCTGTCTTCCAAAAGCTGGCCAACTAATGAGGAATCTGTCATTAAGTTTTAGGTGTGGGTTTATAGAGTCAAGGTGGTTTTTGTGATAATTTTATGGGTAATTTATGTGTAGCATATATTATGTAGCAAATAAAACGGAACTAAAACAATGAGCATAAGTGAACACATTTCATAAGTCAAGGAGCATCAAGATACAATCTTTAAAAAACATAGACCCCAAAACAGCAAAATAAACTGAACCAAAACAACTAAACTGAACCAAAACAGCAAAATAAAATGAGCATCAACAAATAAACTGAACCAACACATGGGTAGTTACCTTAACACAAAACAGCAAAATAAATTGAGCATCAAGGAGCATCAACAAATAAACTGAATCAACACATACGTAAACACATTAACACAAAACAACAAAATAAACTGAGCATCAATGAGCATCAACAACTAAACTGAACCAAAAAAGCAAAATAAATTGAGCATCAAGGAGCATCAACAACTAAACTGAAGCAAAAATGAAAACACTTCAAAACATCAATTACCAAAAATGAAAACACTTCAAAACAACAGTTACCAAAAAACACTTTAAAAGGCAACCCATGAGGTTTAATGGAATCGACATCCCAAGATTCTAAGCTAAAAAGTTTAATCACCCATCAGTTGTCTGTTTCTATTAAAGTAATACAAAGATTCATACAGACAGGCCAAAAACTTGGTGAACATAACTGCCAAAGATTCATACAGACAGGCCTAAAACATGGTGAGCATGGGTGCATAAATATTCACATAGATAAGCCCAATACTCACATGCATGAATTGAAGAATTACAGAATATGTGAACAACAAAAAGAAACAAACAGAATATGTGAACACAACAGCAAAAAGCATGCTTTTACAGAATATGTGAACAGAATAGCTAAACATTCAATAAAAAGCATGCTTTCAGAGAATGAACAAGCATGCCAAAAGCATTATGCTGCAGAATATACGAACAGAATATGTTTTTAACAATAAATTTGTTCAGTTTAATGGTGCGTTTGGAAGCATTTGACTGAAAATGCTCTGTATTACCCACCGGATTGAATTCATCTCTGTCCCTATCCCTTGTTAACAGAAACAAAGCACTGATATTGGACAGTTAAGGGAACAAACCAGAGGACTGATTCGCAAATATACAAGGAAATTGAAAGACAGTTTTTTTGCTCATTTTATTATATATATGAAGAACATGTTTAAAAAAAAACAAGAAGCAGAATAAGCGTAACTTAACAACATGAAGTGCTTATTTGATTGTATTCATAATTATGAAGCATATCATTACAGAACTTACAAAGCATGAAAGCATATTCCCTTTTATTATTCACTTGTCCGATGCTAAACAACAAAAGTTTCATATCATTAATTTCGACGAACACAGGATAGACCACACAGAAGAGCTGTTTCGTCTGGAAAACAGACAAGCATGGCAAAACAAAGACAGAGAAGGAAGGAGCTGAAAAAAACCAAGCATTATGCTGCAGTGCTTGCCGATAGGAAGAAAAAAATGAGTATATGCCAACTAACTTGCACAAATTGAAATACATATGAGAAATCAAGAGTTCTTACTTGTGCGTAGATGACAATGAGATGATCAGCTGAAGTGAGACGGCAGCATGAACCAGATCTACAGGAAAGGGAACAATGCAGCCGCGAAGAGGGTGAGAAAAGCGAGGTATGCAAACGATCTGAAACACATACAGGAGAAGAAGAGAAGACATACCTTGAGTTGACAGCAGCTCAATGCGACTGGAAGCAGTGCTGAATGCGCAAAGCTACGAGGTGGTTGGATTTATGGGCACAGCTGGAAGGTGTTCGAATTAATTGCTCAACTATCGGATTAATGCTCCAACGAACTCCACAACTTGCCGTTAATGCTCCAACCAGCTCCATTGGAAACCAGTCTTGTCAACCGCTGCCATGCATTTTCCCCAGCCGCGGAGTCAGCTAGCTTCTGCGACGCCGCTCCTTCCATGCGTGAAGCCCTTCTGCGACGCCGCTCATCCAAACGATGCTGCTTGGACCGAATCGCACTTTTGGGCCAAAAGCCACTTTTGGGCTTGCACACCGTCGATCCAAACACTCACATTGTAGTCTCCCATCATTGTTTAGAAATTTACTTTATCCTCTTTTTTCCATTTGGTTGCCTCTTTCTTGATTGTTAGTTTCCAATTTGTCTCTACTCCCACCTTGTTTCCATTAAATTTAGAATTTCCTAGAAATAGCATTCTTAAGTCCTTTATGCTGCTTATGTATTGTCATGGGGAATTAAGCTTGGTGGCCTTCAATACTTCAAACAAGTCTCACCAGTACAAAAATGCAAATTTAGACTGATCCTTTTAAATCACATTTATAAGATACGGTTTTAACACTACCAGAAAAATGCCACTTAGCGATGAAAAATCTATCGCTAAATAGTTATTTCCATCACTACAATGAGGATCGTTAATATTTTCTGTTGCTAAATGGAAATTTTTCTTATAGAAAATATTCATTTAACAATGGATTTTTTCGTCGCTAAATGACATTTTTCTGGTAGTGTTAATATATGATCAGTAACATTTATGTAATTAAGAGTATAATTTTTTAGCGATTTAAACCGCACTTTTTTTGATGTGATTGAAAGATGAAATGATATAAAGTTTATTGTTCTCATTGTTTTTAGAAAAGTTATAAAAGTTAAAGTTATTATGTAATTGAGAATGATAGTGTTATTAATCATTGTCTAGTGGTGGATTGCTGCGGTTAGAGATAGATTTATAAAGGATAATACTTGTAATTTGGTGGATTACTCTCATTTAGTTCTCATTTGGTGCGATTATTGCTACCATTGGTGTCATTAGTTTTGTAAATGAAATAATGAGAAATAAGTATTCTAAGTTGAGTGAATTGCATGAACGAAAAATGAGAGTCCAGAAAAAATGATCAATTTTTTCAAAATAACGTTTTAGACCACACGTAGCATATGCGATCTAAATAACATAAATATTTAGACGGCATGTGCCAAATGTGATCTAAATATCATCCATTTTTAGACCTCACCCGTGAGGTGCAAGGGTAAATTTCTAGATTGCACCACTTAGGTGCAGTCTAGAAAGTCTACCTTCGTAGACCGTGCGTGAGAATTGCGGTCTAGAAGTTGCATTTCTGATTAATTTAATGCACTTTTTAGACCTTAAATTTATTTATTTAGACTCACATTAGATGCGATCTAAAAGGTAAGCGTTTTAGACCTCATGTACATGCGGTCTAAAAGTGTTTACCTTTTAAACCAGTCTTATCTAAATCGCGTTTTTGTAATATGTATGCTAATTCCATCTTCACATAATTTGGATTATCAACTGCGTTGCGACACTCAAACACAGTTCAATCCATTCATTAAGAGATTTCATTGTGTCTTATCATCTATCTCTCCTCTATTCGTATATAGGGAGGATGCTTGACTCGATTGAACAATACATGCAGAATGACTTACTCTACTATGCATATGCATACTGGAGAGGGATTTTGGTCAATCAACGATGTATTAAATGTTGTTAGAGATTCATTTTTCTCATATTATTTGGTATGTCGTTGATTTAATTAAAATTCATTTGTTTTAACCATGTTGATTTAATTAAAATTCATTTGTTTTAACCATGAATATTCTTCTCAATGAAACTAAAAATCTTGTTCAGAGTTTGAGTTCCCTAAAATTGGGCATGCATGTTCCATTGTTAAGAAGTTACTAAGATGGATGTTCTTCAAAATAAGACTTTGAATAAAATTGGACATGAATATTTGTTTGTTAATAAGTGAGATGTATATTCTTTAAAACAAGAATAGTTAAAAAAAGAGAAAAATGAGACTAATTTAAGAATTTTCATCATAGTTCTCTCTTTTCATTCCATTTTCCATAACTCCTTTATTAATGGTGCTTTTTTATTTTCTTGTTTTCTAGGGAAACCAAAATTTATGAGCGAGAAAAACTAATCACATCCTAGATATCACTTTGTCAAGCCATGATGAAATTTTAATTTTTTTCCCTTTTTACAAACTAAATATGCTTACATATTTAAATCTTTGCTTGCACCCAGTTTTCGTTTAAAACGTTTTCTCTAAAAATATAAATATTGGTGCATGAAAAATGAGTTCATAGTGAGGTAGCTCTCCCTTCCCTTAATGTTCTTTTGTTCCTTCTTACATTTTCATTGCATTTTCTCAATTTTAATCGCTCTACTTAGTTCTTAATAGGATAAATTAATTGATTTTTTAAAGAAAAGAATGTGCGGATTCCCTGTTTTTGAAACTGTGAATTTAAGAACTAGGTTAAATGTTTTGACGTTATTATTAAAAAGAAAATCTCATGAAATAATTACTTTGCTAAAATTTACCATGGAACAAAGTTAGTTCGTCCATTTGTTCATCGGTCGAGTAAATGCTATGGATCATTCAAATGGTGGAAATTTTTGAATATCGCCACCGTTTGTTATTTTGATTTTACTAAATTATCAATATATCCCAATGATTTAAGTAAATCATGACCATCGAATGCCGCTTTTTATAAACAAGAAACACATTTGTAGAGGTTCAGCCCACTACTTTATTTTTTTATACACAAATTTTAGTATAAGAGTTTGGCTCATCCACGATTTAAGGGCAAAGCACCTAACTCATGATCCACTAGGGTCTGTCCTAACGGGTACTAGAGCATATTAAGCAAGCCCTTTAGTTTTGACTACACAGGTAGGTCAACTCAGATTTACTAAGATGTGGTGATGCCCTTAAGCGCCGCGGCTAAAGCCACAAAAAAATGGCACTTATCGGACCCTCTCACTTTAGGTGAAAGTACTAGCCCAATCCCTTTACCTTCAATCTACTACTTTAGAAAACCAAAGATATGCCTTCGGGATTATCTTAGAATGCCCTGGTTTCATGGCATCTGATGGTAGTTTCAATTGTTGTTTTTGCCTCAATAATGGATAATAGCTCGAATAATTAGAACCAACATGGTTAACATGACACAATAAACAAATGAAGCAAATCAGCCAAAAATCACCATCTAGCCATATACATACAGGGGTTTCTTGACTCGATTCAACCACATGCAGAATGACTTGTCCTGTTATGAATATTGAAAATGAATTTTGGCCAATCAACGGTATACTAAATATTATTTGATATTAATTTTTTTCATACTATTTGGTATATGATTCACTTGATTAAAATTCTTTGTTTCCAACTAGAATATTCTTCTCAATAAAGCCAAAAATCTCGTTCAAATATCATATTTTGGTTTTTATGAAATTGGGTTGAAATGTTTGAGTGTGAAGAAGTGATTGAAATGGATATTCTTTAAAATAAGATGTAATTTAAAAAGAAAAAATGAGAATGATTCAAGACTTCTCTTCATGGTTCTCCTTTTTATGTCTGTTTTTGTTTCTGCTTTTGCTAGGGACTATTTCTCTTTATCTTCTTGTTTACTGTGGAAACCCAAAACATATAAATGAGAAAAATAATACATTGACATCACATAGTAATGACATAATGGGATGTTTTATTTTTCCTTTTAAATATCATTACATTATTTAGGATGTTTTACGCACAAAATTTTAGATTAAATTAACATCATATTTATGCTTCATACTAGGCAATAATCTTTTCCTTTCTTATTCTTTTGTGCATTCTCATTGGATTCCAATAGTTAAAAACTCACTGAATTTGTTACTAATAATGATTTATAAAATTCACTCACTATATTTATTTCCAAAATAAGTCAATGAATGTTTTTTTAAAAAGAATGTGTGGATTCTTTGTTTCGGAGAATATGAATTTAAATCCTAGGTCAATGTTTCCAAGTGATGAACAAAAGAAAATCTTGTGAAATAACTAATTTGCTAAAATATACTAACGACTAGTACTGTGCTTGTTCCTTTGTTATACCATATCATTGTTACTTGGCCAAATGCAATGAATCATTTAAGGTTTTGTAAAAAAGAGAGGTGCTCTATTAGTACTTCTACAGAAATTTAAGGACATCCCGGAAACAATCAAATAGTGGTGGTTTTTGAATGTTGTTAGTGTATGTCATCGTGATTGTTCTGAATTGTCACTGGATCAATGATCGTTCATTCAAATTAGGACCATCTGACCCCACCTTCCATAAACAAAAAACATATTTTTAGAAGTTCAGTCCACTGTTTTAGAAAACCAATAACTCTACCTCGAGAATATCGTACAACGCCCATGGCTTCTTGACATTTGTAAAAAAACACATTTTTAGAAGTTCAGTCAACTATTTTAGAAAACCAATGACTCTACCCTCGAGAATTCTTACAACGCCCCTGGTTTCATGATATTTGTAAATGGTTTTAGTTGTGGTTTTACGTGAAACAGTGGATTCACATGGTTTCAACCATGTTTACAGTCTGTCTATAGATGTACAACACCAACATGATTCATAGAAATTAATCAAATCAGTGAAACTCACCCTCTCCCCCTCTATATAAACCTTCTTCATCTTGGAGACTCTCCATCGTCATTTAGCAATTTACTTTCTCCTTTGTCCCATTTGGTTATTAGTTCTCAATTTGTCTCCTTACTCCTTCCTCTCTTCCATTGGATAAATAACGATATATTGTTTGCCCTTTTTCCTGTTATCTTTGCCTAGATTAAAAAATACTTTAAGCCTCAAATTTCTTGTCAAGGAAAGTTAAGGTTGCTGGCTTTCATACTTTTAAACAGGTCTAGTAGTTCCATCTTGACCATAACTGGGCTTCTCAATTGTGTTGTGACGCTCAAACATAGATCAATTCATTCGTTTAGAGATTAGATTCCATTGTATCTCTTATTATCTATCACTCCTCTAGCCATATATAGGGAGGCTGCCTGATATGATTGGACCATATTTAGAATTATTTGGCTTACTATACGTGTTGGAGATGAATTTTGGCCAGTCAACGAAGTACCAAATATTATTGGAGATTCATTTTTCTCATATTATTTGGTATATCGTTGATTTGATTAAAATTCATTTGTTTCCATCTAGAATATTTCTCTCGATGAAATTATGAGTCTTGTTCAGAAATCCAGAATTACTAGGCCTACTATACATATTGGAGATGAATTTTGGTCAGTGAACGATGTACCAAATATTATTGGAGATTCATTTTTCTCATATTATTTGGTATATTGTTGATTTGATTAAAATTCATTTGCTTTTATCTAGAATATTCCTCTTAATGAAACTAGGAGTCTTGTTTAGAAATCATGTTTTGGTCCGTCAGAATTAATTGGCCTACTATATATATTGGAGATGAGTTTTGACCGGTCAATGATGCACCGAATATTATTGGAGATTCATTTTTTATCATATTATTTATTATATTGTTGATTTGATTAAAATTCATTTGTTTCCATCTAAACTGTTTCTCTCAATGAAAACTAGGTCTTGTTTAGAAATCATGTTTTGAGCTTTATAAAATTGGATATAAATGTTCAAATGTTACTAATGATTGAAATTGGTATTATTTAAAGGGTTCAGGTGCACCCAACACTATGAACTATTTTTAAATGTGCCTCCAACACGCTAAATTATTTAGGAGAGCAATTTTAACCTTAATGCATTTAAATGGGTGCAATTGCACACTTTCATCACCAACACAGATCCAAACTGTCGCTTTCTCCATTGCCACTTGAGCATTAAAACGGCAATGGAAAAACGGTAGTTTGGATTTTTGTTAGTCAAAGGGTAAAATTGCACCCATTTAAATACATTAGGGGTAAAATTGCACTTCTAAATAATTTCGAGTGTTAAATGTACATTTAAAAATATTTCAAGATGCTAGACGCATTTTAACCCATCTTTAATATAAGACAGTTTTTTTCTTGCCAAATAAAATAAGACAGGTGAAAAGGGAAATAAACGAGAATCAATGCCCTTGTTTTGCGTGCATGAAAAATACTTACATACTTCTGAAGTGCCGTGTTATCCATACTTTACCTAAGGAAAATTTTCAACTATTTTCTATTGTAGATCCTATATCTCATAAATTTCTCTTAATTATCTCTCTTTTTCTACAACCTATTATAAACGATATTTATTATAAAAAGATATAAACAGAAGAAATTTATGAGATATGAAATCCACAGTAGAGAACATTTAGAACATTTTAATTGGATAGCGTATAGATGATGTGGCATTCTAAGAGCATGTGTTTCTCTGCATGCAGCACTTAATTCATACATGTAATAAATAGCATCGACGTGGTTTACGCGACACAATAAACAAATGGATCAAACCTAACAACAAGCGCTCTTAATTCCCTTTTACTTATTTATTCCCCGAGATGTCAAAAATGATCTTCACTGTGGGTGAAGTTAAATAAGTAAAATAACGTATTCTCATTCAAAATTGTTTATGCATAATATCTTTTTTCAGTAATAAAGTTTTATCTCAACTTGCGCATACATGTTTTAACAAAAAAATTTTCCTTGGGACATTAAAAGTTTTACTTTTTTCCCATTTTAAACCTCCTTCAAATTTAAATATGTGCTTATTCAAACCTTATCTTAAAATTTAAAAATCGGAGTATGAACAATAATTTTCTTGCTATGTAGATATCTCTTTCCTGAATGTTCGTCTGCTCCTTGTTATCAGATTTTAATGATTAAAAATTCAATGAATTTCTTGTCTATTTTATTTATAAAATTTAATCATTATACTTAGATATTAAATAAATCAATGAAGTCTTTTATTTTTCGTTTTTGCATGAAAGATTGTGTTGACTTATTGTTTTGGAAAATATGAATTTAGATACTAGGGTCAATGTTTTGAAGTTATTGTTAAGAAAATGTCATGAAATAATTGCTTTGGCAAAATTTTGCTGATGAATATAAGCACGTTTGTTCTAACATGTAATTATTATACTTCAAAAATACAATGTGGATCATTTAAGAGTCCAATTAAAATTCCCTTCTTTTCATTTTATAAACAACACTTAATCAAATTGTGTAAATAAAAAGTTGCTTGATAAATATCTAAAAATTGTAAGTTTTATCTAAAAATAACCTTTTACAGGGAGATTGAATAAGAGAGATAATAAGGAAATCACTATTTGGAAAATGCGATAATGAATGAATTAGAATTAAAATGAGAAATTAAATAGAGGTAAAATGGGAAACCTATAAGAAAAATTTTAAACAAACTTTGAATGCTTGTTATAAATATAAGCATGGTAAGTGTGATCGTTGTTTTTTATAAAAAGAAACAAAACGAGTGTTAGATCATAATGGTTCAACCAAATCATTGTTGTCTAACACAACTTTCTATAAAGACGAAACACATTTCTAGAGATTATATCCACTTTTTTAGAAAACTGCTAACTCTGCTATCTGAGTATATCATAGAATGTCATTGGTTTCATGATATCTTTAAGTAGTTTAAGCTGTGGATTTGTGTGAAATAGTGGATTTATAGCCGTAATAAATAGCAACAACTTGGTTCACATTGACATGATTAAAAAAATTGAAGCAAACGAGCAAAAAACTCTCTATCACACTGTATAGCTATTTACTTTCTCCTTTTTATTTCATTTGGCTATCTCTTTGTTGGTTTCTCAAATTCTCTCCACAACTCCTACATCTCTTTCTTAGAATTTTGAAATTTCTACGATATAGCAAGTTTTTGTTTGCATTCATTTTCGCTTTTACCTTTCCTCAGATTCGGAAGTCCTTAATATTAATGTTGCTGTTATATTTGCGATGGAGAGTTGAGGTTGCTGGCCTTCAATCTCTTGAAGAAAGTCTACCAGTTCTATCTTCACCATAGCTTGGTTACTCGGCTAAGTTGCAACCCTCAATGAAGTCGAATCTAATCATGTGCCCAAATCTCATATTCTTAGTCTATAAAGATATGTTGTTAGGTGTTGCGTTTTTATTTTTCCAATGAGTTCGAATCTAAACTTGTGTCCAAATCCCATGAGTGAATAGAAAGTTCAATCTACAATGAATCTCATTTGAATCGCTTCATCTATCCTCGGGAAGGAAAGTTTGGTTTCACCGTATGTAATGATGATTTTACTAAACTGTCATTAGATCATCATGGTTCAAGCAAACCACCACTATCTAATACAAATTTCCATAGTCAAGAAACACATTTCAAGATATCATGCCCTCTGTTTTAGAAAACCACTTACTCTACCCTTTTTACCCTTGGGAATATCATGAAATGCCCCTGATTTTATGATATCAATACAAGTGGTTTCAGGCATGGTTGTGTGCCACAGTGGATTTCTCGCTGCAATAAATATCAACAACATGATTCACACAACATAATAAACAAGTGAAGCAAACCGGCCAAAAATCACTATCTTACACCATAGTGATTTCGTTGTATCTCTTGTAATCCGGCTTTCCTCTAACCATATACAGGGAGGTCCCTTGACCTGATTTTATCATAAACAAATTGACTTGGCCTAACATACTTATTGTTGACGAACACTACACAAGTGAATGATCCGTCAGTTAGAAATTTTTCTGCCTCATGTCCGAATAGGCATTCATATTCACCATCTCTTGAATATATCAGTCTTATATTACCATTTTTTTTGTTTGTAGATAATTGCTTATTTATATCTCAAGATGTCAAAATGATCTTCACTGTGTCAATACGTTCAACCCCTAAAGAACAAGGTGAAGTTAAATTAGTAAAATAATGTATTCTCATTCAAGTTATTTTTATACATCTTTTTTCAACAATAAGGCTTACTGAACATACTTCTTTACAACCCAAATATTGCATTCATTAAAAAATTGGAAAAAGGCCCTTGTGGCAATGACGAGTACAAATTTTGATCAGTTCTATTCTCCTCTCAATCAATTCAAGTTAAAGCATAGGAAAAATAAATGAATACATGTAAAACTTCTCACAATTAAAAAGCATTTCTGAGGAGCCTATATGAGATTCTAAAGCATACAATAGAAGTCTGAACCATAATTGCAAGGTGATTCTGAACTTCTTCCTAAATTAACAGTTTCACACACCAAACCAGAACAAATTAATAGCATCTGAAGAAGAAAAGGATTTACAGGGTTAAAAAAAACGAAGAGACCAAAAATGCCAAAACTTTTACTGAGGTTCCACCTTTACTGATGGAAAAACACTCGTGTAGGCGAAATCTTCATTGACGTAAGGATGGTAGATCTTCCCCCCACTACTGACATTTTCATAAGTTTCTGATGTTGATGTTGATTCAGCATTGGGGTTGAAGCCAGCAAGTTGCATTATACTCTCAATCTCTTTCACAACTTCAGCCATTCTTGGCCTTTCTTCCCCATGATCTTTGACACACTTCAATGCTAAGTCCACAAACTTCTCTAAACCTTTTGGATTTCCATCTTGCTTTATGATTGGGTCTAAAATGGCATGAAGGTTGTACAACTCTTTAGATCTATCCAATATCCTTAAAATCTCTCTTACAATGAATTTTCCTTGCTCTATTGGCTTCCTTGCTGTTACCAGCTCAAGCATTGTAATTCCAAAGCTATACACATCACTCTTTTCTGTTAACTGCTGAGTCATGTAGTATTCAGGATCCATATACCCCTGCAAGAGTGAAGAATGTTAGTCTGAGTTTAGTGTTTAAGATTTAGGGTAGAAGCGGTGTTTTGCATTCCGAAATTAATATTTCTGTTCTTCTGTTGAAGCATTGCATATAAGTGTATATGATAAGCCTTAGCCATAAGTAGGGTAAAAATGTGAATAAAATAAAGGTAAAGAGATAACTTTGTTGCTTATATATGCTTTATCCTTTCATTGAAGATTATTGAAGCCTCTCCCAATTTTGCAGACTGTGATAGCAGCATACTGAAAACTAGCTAGTTTTTTGTGCCTTATGAACAACTATCAAATATTTCGTTGAAAGTAATGCTCCTTTTAAATAACTAAATATACAAACCATTGTGCCTTTGACTTGAGTTGTGATATGGCCGTTGTCACTATCGTTAAGTTTGGAGAGACCAAAATCAGCAACTTTTGCATTTAGGTGGTCATCGAGCAGGATATTACTCGATTTTATGTCCCTGTGTATGATTGGTGGATCGGCGAGTTCATGAAGATAGGCTAGCCCTCTGGCTGCTCCCACAGCTACTTTTAGCCTCCTTATCCAGTTCATTCTAATTCCAGATTTTCCTGCATAGACAATGTCACAAGCAACATCAAGAAATGTGTCTCCGGTCCAGCCAACGGGAAATTTTGAAGGGGTTCTTATTACATTGATCTTTAAAACTGGTTTCCCTTAAATTTCAACAACAATTAAATTAAATTGATAAGGGAAAGATTCAACGAAGAGTCTTTTGAAAGAAATCTTAGCCAAATAGGGCAGTTTCCCCTAATAAATAAAAGACAGATGAAGTATTAATGCACTTTATGAGCTTCGAGAGAAATCCTCATCTACATCAATTGAAGAATTCCTAGTACTACTATTACCTGTCATGGAAAATAAGACAGGATTTTCAATCAGTCTTTAATAAATATAAGTATATTAAAATGTCATTGAGCATCATTTTCATGGCTTAAATTGCTAGGATAAAAGAGGTCATTAATAATACCATTAGCAACTGATAATTTAATGCAGAGTGCTGAAATCAGTATATGGAAATGCCCCTTTTACAGTTCAATAGCAAAAATATCCATATTAGATCCTCTTCTGGTGTGTTTTCTTTATTTTTTTTTTAAAAGTACAAATTGAAGTCTTGATTTGTTAATAGTCAAGAAATGAGGTTGGGGAAATTTAAGGTGTACCTGAAAGACTGTCCATCATAGTGCCATTAGGAATATACTCATATACCAGCATTTGTTCACCTTTATCATAACAGAAACCCACAAGACTAACAAGATTCTTGTGATGGACCCTTGATAGAAGCTCAATCTCAGTTTTGAACTCAACAGCACCCTGCATAGATTCTTGCGAAGCTCGCTTGACAGCAACCAGTTCCCCAGAGGGAAGAACAGCTTGGTAAACCTTACATATAATGACCAATGGACTAATCATACTTTGCAAAATAGTTAAGATTCTACTTCCAACAAACTTTTTTATAAACAACATTTAACCAAATCATATGAAGAGAAATGTTGGTTAAAATTAGTTAAAAAAATGTGTAAGAGATATAATTTTTCCCCAAAATATACCCTTATTTATGAAGATCATCAGTGGAGAGAGAATGAATGAGAAAAGAGATGAGAGAGAATATGTAAGAAAAAGATACGAGAGAAATATATAATTAGTTAACGATAAAAGTGGAAAAGGTGCATTAAATCTTTAGCAAAAAAACAAATTGTTGCTTACATGTAGAACCAACCCTATATGGGAGAATATTGTTTATAAATAGGACCGGAGGGAGTATCATGTTTCTAAAGTTAGTGCCAGGGTCAAGATTCTTAAGTAGCAAAAGTTAATAAGAATGCATGTAAGGTTACAAAAGGAAAAAGGATCAATATAAACCTTTCCATAGCCCCCAGCTCCGATAGCACTGGCTTCTGAAAAGTTGTTGCTGTATCTCTTGAGCTCTTCAAAAGAAAACCAACGCGCTCCTTTTAGCTGAGGAGCATTGCCTCTATTAGTGTTCTGTTCCCAGTTTTCTGCATTTGCATTGCATTGGAACAATTAAAAGACTGATGAAAAAACGGATTCCTTACAAGTGAAGAAAATAGAGCTAATATCCCAAGCGTGAAATAGATAAATTATACCAAAAGGATTAAATTCCTTTGTTCTTTTCTTCTGGCGGATTGCAAATATTACTAAAAGAATGGCCAGTATCAAAACGACAACACCAGCAGCTACTGCACCAGCTATAACCCCAGTATTTGATTTACTTGATGACGGCTCTTCTGATTGACATGAGAATAAAATGATAGTGAGAGGGAAGAATTAAGAGGAAGGGGAAAAAAATGACAGTGAAACATCTGTAACTTATTTTAATGACAGCGAAACCTCTAAAATTAAAATTCCTCTCAAGGATCATAGAAATAAGTTGTTCTTGATGCTTCCTAAAGCTAACATTTTATGCTACCCAAGATTATGACCTGAAGCTCCCAATATTTCAGGGATGTTTTAAATTTATTGCTACTTTGGGATTAAAAAACGTACTTTCATAATATCAGAAAAATTTGATTGTAATTTTAGGCAGCATCAGAAATAACTTTAAGAAATCCATAGTAGCTTATTTCTATGGTCCTTGACAAGAATTTTAATTTTTAAAGCTCTTACTTGTCATTAACAAGAGTCGTTACTCTTCAACTATCATTTCCCAAATAAGAACACATACAGATTAGAAATACAGTTTAGTATTCTTAGTGGACATTGAATCACCTGCGTAGAATTCATAGCTATTATTACTAGAAAAAGTGTATGGGCTGAAAAATTCTGGAGCTTTATAGATCTGGTTCGAAAGCACAAATGAAACGCTTAAAACTCCAGTTCTGTTGAAACGGTCACTTTGAGATGGGAAGACTTGTAGTTCCAAACTAAAATAACTAGTATCAGGGTTCTGAGATGGGTTGCTCAGAGAAACTGAATCCACTGGAAGGTCAAGGGTCTGGAAAGCAGTCAACATTCCAAGCTCAAGATCCTTAAAATAACTCGTATTTCCAAAGTTTGAGAAACCAAGAGCTCTAGAAGTCAGAACTCCTGTATAGGGAAATGCACATTTGCAGTTTGGGCTGGAAACCATGTTAGAACTACAAAGAAGAGGTATACAGTTATTATTTGGTTGTGTAGAATATATAATATTAGCTGGCGAGTTTTTGCAGTAACTTTGTGAATCAGCTCCTGTTTCGAGGCAAATGGGGTTGCCAAATAGTCTGCAAAAAAAAAAATCAGATAACCTTATTAGATTAGAGAAATTATAAACCATACTTCACTTGTGAGTCTCCCCAGCATTAATTCCCTTTGGTCAAAAGGTAATAGTTTTATTCCCTTTCCCAGGGTCACATGACAATAAAATAGTGGCAAAAATCTAAAAAAATTGGGTGATAACATTAAGTAAAGAAGCTTACGTGATGTTAAAACTGGTTTTTTCACTTTTTTGAGCAAATTCAGTTATCTTATTATTCGCCAAATCTATAAAACCCAAATTGGATTTGTAGTTGCCAACATCCAAGGTACCATTGAGCTGATTATTCCTCAGTATCCTGTTTCCACATTTCAAAAAAATCAATTTATAAGAATAATGTTTCTCATATAGACTTGAGGACAAATTAGCCTCATATGGACATGCCAAAATCTATATGTACTTAGAAAGGAAAACTTACACAGTCTCTATATTAGACTGGCTAAATAAGGTGTCAGGTATTGTCCCTTGCAGTCCAGTTTGTTCCAATGTTCTGCCACACACAATATCTGACTCAAAAGATGGATAGGGAGAGAGATAGAGGTTGTGTTTGGTGGAAGGAGATTATAATAACTTACAGTGTAGTTAAATATGGCAAACTTGAAGCCCATGAAGGGAAACTTGTAGAATTAAAAGAGTTGTTGCTCAAATCCCTGCAAATAAATCGACATATAAATAACACGGCATAAATATAAGCCTATAGTTTTCATGAGGTAATTTCATAGATCTAATTAAAAGGAAAAAAAAAATATTTAGTCACTTCTCTAAAATAGGATAATGAGAGAATTACCATGATATCCCAAGAAAAGGATTTAATTACTAAAAAGTCGCAATGACAATTGTGAAACATAAACTTATTATCATTTCCTACATTAGAGCTTATCATTGCATGTTATTCCTTATATTGGACTTTTGTACAGTTAAATATTATTTTGGAACCTTATAGAATTTCTCCTAGATATTTTACACAATGCAATCATTATTTTACTACTTACACTGAGGCGAGTGTATTTAATCCAGTGAGATCAGGCATAGAACCATTTAGCTTATTGTTGCCTAAGTTCCTGAAAAAAAAAAAAAAAGAGATGTAATCAAGATATTCTCTCAGTAACAAGATTCTTAATTAATAAAACAAAGAAAACCTCTTCAGATGGTTATGAAAAGTTAAATTTGGCACATATTTTCTGCATTCTTACAGATCAATGAGTTTTGTGAGATTTCTGATACTTGAAGGCACTTGTCCACTCATTTGATTGTGATCATAGCGTCTGTGGCCAAGAGAAAACATTCAATAAAATAAAATGTCACTAGGATTTCAGAGTTTGCCAATAAGAATAGCCGTGACAAGGTACTCACACCAC
>JANTPZ010003935.1:0-15484 GCA_025593235.1 Vachellia pachyceras
ATATGCAGCTTTATTTTCACTCCAATGACAAAGAAGAGTTCTAAAATGACCCCAAGTCAAGCACAGAACTCTATCGCTGTGGAAGAGCAAAAACCATCTTCAGCACAGAAGAAACAAGGCGGGGAGATTGATGAGATATTTGCAGTAAAGAAGAGGAAGAAATCTGAAGCGGAGAAAACAGAAAAATCTGAAGATGTAACTAAGAGACCTAAGAAAACAAAGAAGAATATGAAGAAGAAAACCAAAAGTTCAGTTGCTGGAGACTTTGCAGATTCACCTTCTCGACCTAGAAAGACAACAGAGGATGGACTTGCCATCTACACTGAAGATGAGTTGGGCATTAACAAAGGAGATGCTGGAAATACCCCACTCTGTCCATTTGATTGCTCCTGTTGCTTTTGATGGTAGCAATCATGATTTTCCTCTGATATTTGGTTTTTGGATCTATACGCCAAGGCCCTAGCAGTCTGGCACACAACTTTTAGTGTTGAACCAAATTTCTTGAGTACTAGATATGATTCCTCGATACGCTGGTATATCAACTGCTTTTGGAATCATGTAGTGTATTAGTTACTAATTTATTAACGAGAAAGTATTCTGGTGCTTTAATTCTGTGACAATGTGTAACTGTTGTATTTTTCAAAAAGCTTACATGCTCTAAATGTTACTTTACCATACCTGCCAGTTTCAAGTGCCTTTGCAATTCTCTGGAAGACTGGAACCACTTACCTATTTGTCCCGTGAAACCACCATTTGTGATTGTTCTCATACAACCATTCCCATTTTCTGGCCATTGAGCCCCCTAATCCATAATGACAAACTCTCAGACTTTTGGAATTTGACTATCACCCTACGGGATGAACAATACAACGATGGTCTTGAGAAAAGCCTTATTCGTAGCGACATGGTTCTTCTTACACCTCACTATTAATCTACCTTGTGCCTTTACATACTTATTAAAACAGGAGATTGTACTTTCAATAATTGAACCTAGAAAAGAAAGCTCTTCAACAAATGCATATTAATAGGATATTGTTAGGCTCGTAAATGGATGGGCCACTGAACAGGGGAAAAGTAAGAGCAATTGAAAATTAAAAAAGACTCTTAAATTTTGAATCAACCTTCTAACCGCCAATACTTCAAATAAGCCAATAACCGTATTTTTTTTTTCTGTGCAAACAAAATTTCAGTCTCAGAATTAGAAATACATGGTAATGGTTATTTCCCTCATGAGTCACAAGCATGTTAATAAATAAATTGGTGGTAGATAGGTAGTCAGGGTCAGGCAATAAGAAGGTATCAAAGAAATGAAGCCAGAAAAGTGTATGGCATGTATGCAATGTGTAGTCACCTTCTCTTTAATACAAGTTTTCGTTTTCTCTCCCTCTCAGCCATAAACAAGAAAGGAACGTGGCCTCATCCCCCACTTCCCCATCATAATCATTAAACGAGAGAACATTAATAATATTTTCTACCACCAATAAAAATATATTTCGTCTAGTCAATTTTTTTAACTGATTGTTGTTTTTACCTTTTTTTTCAATGTCGAATTAAGTAATTTCCCAAAAAAAATCTAATCAAGGTGCCTTCAGGTTTTTCTTTTGCATAATCACACTCGAAGACTAAAGATCACATGACATGCAGATATTTTAATATCACACTTGATATAAAATATTTAATATAAGTTTGTTGGGAAATTAACGAAATTAAATAAACTGATATATTTATATTTTTATCAAATTAATTTACTTCACTCATAAATTAATATACAATTTAATTATAAATATAAATACTTTAACTTAATCAATAAAAAAATCATTTGTAGCACCACACAGGAGGTGGTGTGGCCATTTGGGAACGTGGTAGAGAAGTAATTTTATGCAGTCGAGGTAAACATATGAAAGATATTATCTCGTTTTATGAAAAAATACTGTTGAACGTACATTTCACTTTTGAAACGCTCTACCAAACCAACGCTCGTTTCAGCTTTCGCCACGTTCCCTCTGACTTTTGAAGGGAAGGCATGTTCAGATTTGCGCGGTTTATGCTTTATAGAATGCCTTGCAACCGCGAATAATGCAAAGAAAAAAAAAAGAAATCGAAATGGACGGTACATTCCTCACGTTTGATTTCTTTTTTCTTTTTTTAATGATGCTGCATCTCCTCACGATTTAATTTAAAAATTAAAATCAGCGCGTTCTTGTATTAATTATGCAGTTGTTTGGAAACATTTAAAATACGTAGCTTTTGTGATGCATTTCAGACATTTGTACTGTACATTTAAAAAAAGGTTGAGCTAAATAACTACTAATTAGTGGTTAAAAATTTCATTTATTCTTTAAAACTAAAACAACGTTTCCTGCATAGAATAAATTATTCCATTTGGTATTGAATTTTATTTTTCGAACATATTGACTGTTCCATTGATTTACCTTTTGGAGTTTTGGATCAAAGTAAAAGAAACTGATAATTGTGTTAAATGACAATCAATGGCAAAAAAATTTTATTCAGATTAAATTCTTTTCATAATTCTTCTATAAATGAGATCGTGGAGCGTGAAATAGGAAAGAGAAGTGAACGGTTTGACTGGCAGAGGAGAGGAGTGGGAAACCGCTTTCTTCCCTTTTGATTCCCTCAACTTCTCTTCCATTTCAGAGCCCTTTCTCTTCATCCCCCCCACCCTCCGCCCATCGGAAATCTGCCGGAACTGTTTCCTCCGTCTTCACAGTCGCCGCCGAATCGATCTTCCTATCAAAGTAAGTGAACTTTGTGTTTCGTTCTTCCTGCGATTGTGATTAATCTGACTATACCGTTTCCTGTTCGTGAGTTTTGTTTGTGGAGAACTGAGCTCTCTGATTGATTTCTGTTATTGGATTCTCTTTTTGTAAGCATGTATATTGAATAATTGAAATTTAGGACGGTTTCCTTTTGTCTTCTGCAGCCATTCTTTTGAATTTATTCTCAACGCTATATAGAAGTCAGGAGAATATCAGCAAGAGCAGGTACGATTGTCTTGTATGAAGCTAACTATTGTTTTTTTTTTTGGGGAAAGAAAATACTTTGGCGAACTTTTCTGTTTCATTTCGAATTTGAGCGTGAATATGCCAGCGCATATGTGGATCATTGCGATATCGTGCGGACGGTGCTCCAGATTGCCTCCATTCGCTTCCCCTAATCACACCAAACTCGTTTTCGTCCTCTAGGACCATTATTGGGCCCGTTTTGCAAGAACCAAAATCCAGTTTAACAGTATTTTTTTTAAAAATGAGATAATTTTTTTAATATCTTTATTTCAACTAACGTGATACTTCTCGCGTTCCCAAACAGTCCTGTTATCTTTTAAAAATCAGACCATCAGAGGACAGGAACAAATTATTTTTTATTTTTTGGGCTGTAGATATTAAGAAAAATAAGGGAAAATAATTTTAATGTAAGGCGTTTGCAGTACAGATGTTTACGCGTGGCAATATTTGGGCGTCCAGTTCTCCTCAAATGCGGATGCATACTTACACCTCATTTAGAAGTCCGGTTGAGAATATTTTTTACGGAGTTCAAGGTAAAATCTAACTTTTAGAGAATAATTTTAATAAAATAAATTTTATGAATTCCAAAACAAAATATATGTTGTGGAGAATAGTTTTTACGGATTACAATGTAAAACCTAGGTTTTGAAATGTGTGTTTGGGAAGTTATTGGCTTTTACGGAATTTAAGGCAAAATTAAGTAGGAAAGAGAAAGAAAAAAATATGAAAGAGAAAATTTGTTAAGAGAGATGGTGTGATTTGAGAAGAAAATAACTTTTTAAAAATCTGGGTTTCAAACCTAGATTATGTTTCCAAAATAATTTTTCAAAATGTGTAAGTACTTAGACAAAATATAGGTTTTGAGATAAAAACTAATTTTCTAATAGAGCTTTCAGACGGGAGCTCGTTTGTAAATCCATTTGAGAATAACTTTTACAGAGTTTGAAGTAAAACCTAGATTTTAGAGATTATATTTTGAGAAAATAACTTTTATGGATTAGGCAAAACCTAGGTTTTGTAAGTGAAGTTTGGGAAAATTATTGGATTTTATGGAGTTCGAAACAAAAAGTAAGTAGAAAAGATGAAGAAAGAAAAAAGATCAAAGAGAAAATTTATTATGAAAGAGAGTGTGATTTGACAATAAAATAGTTTTTTTAAATCTAAATTTTGTCATAAATCCTAAATCTTAAAAAATTATGAGTATTTGGATAAAATTTAGGTGTATGACCGTGATTTCCCCACCACTTTAAATTTCTCCACACGCTTCCCTGGCGCGGCCGTTCACGATCCTTTTCTGAAAAAGGAGAAGTCTTTTAATGACCTTTTACTAAATAAAATATCCAATTCATATATATGAATAGCACCTCAGGATACTTCGGCTCCACTCACTCAAGTTATTCAAGTTTTTGGGCGTACGTTAGGCGTTATTGATATCAGAAATTTGGTCAAAGAGTACGAGAAGAAGCAGATGTCTGCTTCTGGGGTAAGAGCAAACTTGATCCTCAACACATCTATTTCTACACTTCATGACATTTTGCAGGCCATCAATGAACAGCCACAGGCAGACGCAGTTTTTCCCCATGCCTTATAATGGGATTGTTAAAACTCTCATAACTGAGGGCATGGGCAAATCATTTAAAAAAAAGCATTTATAGAATTAGTTATTCAGCTAATTGATTTTCACCTCCCATAGACCTATTAATTTAATATTTTCTGCAACTTGCACTACATACTAGATCTTATGTTTAGGTATAAATCAAAGTGAAATCTAATTTTGAATGGATGGTTAAGAGCTAGGACCATACTTAACGTTTTCCATGTTGGTAGTGTTGAAAATAATTACTATTAATTTGCAAGTGTGTGATGCTCCTTTCCCACGTTTTTCTTTGGATTTGCTTCAAAGGACTTAGCACTGCCAGCTGATTCTCTTAGTTAATTTAGACATGATTGTGCTGGATTCTTTTTTCAGATCACCACTAATAAACAAATGAAGAGGCTGGAAGCAAAAAAGTCAAATTCCTGGTGGTGGGACAATTACATAAGTCCCAAGAACTCTAAATGGCTAGCCGAAAATCTTGAAGGTAAGCAACTATGAATGCAATTGTACTATTATGCTGAACTTTCTCTTTCCTTGGTCTTAACTATCAAATTGAGGGAAAGAAAACCTAAACGAGAAGGACAACTTAAGATCATGATCCGAAAATATCATAGAAAACCCCTTATGGATATGTCAAAACTTGCTTAAAATAAGTGCCATTGAGGGATACATGAATTAAGTCAATTGTTCATAGCTGCTTGAGAATCATAGACTAGCTCTTTATGAATTTAAATGACAGGTTTATATCACCTTACTAATTTCATGCTTTTTGGAGGTTCTAGCTTAGATACATGATGTATCCCAGGGCAGAACGAGAAACTAAACAAGGACGGGCTGATATGATAGAAGGGTAAATTACCCTCTCCTCTAGGTGTTCCAAAATTACACAGCCCTTTTTCTATGATGAAGATTTGCACAAAATTCCCTTGAAACCAAAAGATGTAAATTCCCTCAACCTCAGGAATAATATGTATATTAATATCAATCCTAATCTATCTTTTATAGTGGTGATGTCAGTAGAGCACATTATTTGCTGTAAAGGAGAAGAAAGTAATTTCCTAGAACAAATTAGAAAGTTCTATAATCTGGACAAGTGGACATCTGTTGGGAGAGGAGAAGCTAATTTACACTGTTAGGTTTTTTTTGAAAAGAAATGGCAATATGGCGATTAGAAAACAAAGCTCCACAGCCTCCACTACTAACTAAAGCAATTATTTATATTTTTAGCACATTGATTATGGTTTATCTTAGTATCGCGTGCCCAATTTTGTTTCTAATTATGTTTTGAACTTTTTTTTGGCCATATTGGTGCTTTTTGATGGTTTATTCCTATACTGATTGATGCCTGCAAACGTTTACCTTTCGCGTCTGTGCAACAAACCAGGTCCGGGTTGAAGTCGAGAAAGTCCCCTTTTTTATTCTGTCTTCTTCTAACGATATTGTTGCTACTGTACTGGATAATTAGTTTTTGAGCCATCAAAGTTGGGATATCTCTGTCCCGCATCCAAAGAAGGGAAGGTTATTATGAGTAGAGAAATTAATATTTGGTATAGTCTACTTGAGTAGTTTCTCGTTCCTAACTTGCCTGCTGTTTAGGAGGGATTAGATAATATCATGCTTTATATTTAAAATCTCATAGTAATTTAATTCCATTAGTTTTCAACAGAACGACTTTCAAGAAAAAGATTAAACGATCTTTCTTTACAGAAATGAACCAGAATGTGAAGCGAATGTTGAAGCTGATCGAAAACGATGGTGATTCATGTGCAAAGAAGGCCGAGATGTATTATCAGAAGAGGCCTGAATTAGTTTCTCTTGTAGAGGAATTCTCTCGCATGTACCGTTCTCTGGCTGAACGATATGATAATGTAACGGGAGAATTAAGAAAGAATGTACCTTCTGAACCTCAATCCCAAGCCTCAGGTATGTCAGATGTCGGATCTGAACCACCCTCTTTTTGGCCCACCCCCAAAAAGCCGGGTCGGCGTATATCTGCTAATCGGGCTGCCGGGTTTGATTTCTTCCCTGGCTCTGGTGGGAATGCCTCCGATGCTTGCCAAAAAGAAGGAGATGAGTCATCTACATTAACAGATTCTGAGGAGGAATCTGACTGTTCTTCAGTTAACAATTACTCCATTCTCTCAGGGAATGGTAGTGAAAATGGGCTAAACAGAAAGATACTGGACTTGGAAATTGAGCTTCGTGGGGTAAAGGAAAAGCTATGGATGCACGAAGAAGAAGAACTGAGGATTGTAAATGATAGGTTAAGGCTTTCGAGAGAAGAAATAACTAAACTGAAGAGTGAGCTTGGAAAATGCAAGTTCTCAGAAGGATCAAGTTTGCATGCTTCTGGCAATTTAACTCCTAGTGAAGAAGACATCCCGACAGGAGGGTCACTCCCGAAAATATCGGAGTCTTTGGAGGAGCCGGAATTGTTGGAAACAGATGGTAAGATTAAGTCACTGAAGGAGGAGCTAAGAATCACCAAACAGAAACTTGAGAATTTAGAAAAGCAAGTTGCTTCATTGAAATTTGAGGGCGGTAAATTCTCGGAAAGGATTCAGAAAGTGCAGGATCAGCTTGACTTGGCTCGTAAAGATGCTGCTGCTTGGAAAACTAAATTCAATTCTGAGAAGCGAGAAAACACCAAACTCCAAGAAAGACTCATGAGGTTAAAATCTAGCCTCACAGACCGTGATCATGAGATCAGGGATTTAAAAACTGCTGTATCTGATGCAGAGGAGAAAATCTTCCCTGAGAAAGGGCAGATAAAGTCTCAGATGTCCAAATTGCTTGAGGAACGGACTTCTTTGGAAGCGCATGTTCGGGAACTGGAAAGCCGTGGTCGTCTCTTGGAAGATGAGATAAGAAAGATCAACGCCGAAAAAAAGGAGATGGAGGAAACACTTAAGGGAGAATTAGAGCTGTTAAAGGCAGACATGAAAGAAAGAGAGAACATTACAAAAGATCTCAAGATAACCATTGATGGTTTAAAATTAAAAACAGAGAATCTTAACGTTGAAGTTTCTTCACTCAAGGAAGAGGTGAACGCCAGGGATCATCGAATCCAAGAACTTGATAGGGATTTGAACCGGCGCCATGTGGAACAAGTGCAACTGATTGCTGATATGGAGGGGCAAAAATCAAGAGCGACGAAACTAGAGGAAGAGGTTGAGAGACGGAAAACTGAGATCTTAGAGGGAGCGGAAGAGAAACGAGAGGTCATAAGACAGCTATGCTTATCAATTCAGCACTATAGAGATAAGTATTATATGCTAATGCAGGCTTCCAGAGGGAACAAGCGAATTCCGATTTTGGCCTAATACATGTCTGCATGTGATGTTGTAAATGTACGAATAACCCTTTTATTATTTCTCTCGAGTGTGTTGTTATGCCTTGGGGGCATCAATGTAACCCAAAGTCCATGAGAACCGAGAAGCCCAGAACAATGAATTCATGATGTGATAGGGACAAAATTAGGTAGAGAATTGAGCATGAGAATCTTTTCACGAGTGCCTGCAATTATTGCTGACCAGGAAAATGTGTGATGTATTATCCCAGTCTGGTCTGAAATAGGGTTATTTGGTGTAACATTGGTTGAAATTCAGTCAGAATTTTGTATTAATGATGGTGATGTTATTGAAAAATTCTGAGTTATCTTGTAGATTGAAATGCAAAAATGTTGCATTTTCTTTTGTTCTGTATTGTTGTATACGATGGGTTCCTCCAATTGTTCAGTGAAAGCTCATCAACCTCAACCCCAAGAAACCAAAACGTACCTTCTGCTGAGGAATTGGAGAACAACTCGTACAAACTAGGAATGGCTTCTGCGATTTGTGGAGGATTACCCCGAGTTACAATATCAAACCAGTTAATACCCCATTTCATTAAAAAAAATCTCAAATTCACGCGCCAGGTGGGGGTCGAACCTACGACTTTCTGCTTTGGAAACGGACGATCTATTCGCTGAGCGACCAGGCGTTTGTAATCATGAAATAAAAAATATAAAATTGGAGCTTCATTTCTGTGTCCTCTCCAGTCCATATGAACTGGGCTATCGCCTTAACTTCCCTAATCTATACTTCAAACAGTTTTTTGGGGATCTTGATTCCGCGGGAAATAACTCTCTAGTCTCTACCCTATATGAGATAACGACAGACGCTAAACTGCTAGTCGTAATGCTCACAAAGCGAATCACAAACATAAATTAAAGAGGAAAATTTGGCGACATATGTGTGGCTGGGGACAAATTAAGCAGTGAGAGAAGAAATTTGAGGATTTTAAAGACGAAAGGCGATAAGTACGACCATTATGATGACAGTGGTAAATGGAAGAAGCACAAAGTTGATGATCTTGGCTCCATAATATATCAAAGCGATCAATATGATCAACATGATCACTACTTGTGCTCCAAAATCGTTCCTTGGAGGATCGCTTGTCTCTAACCTCACTTCTTCTCTTTTGTCTCCTCCACTGTCCCTCTCTCTTGAATCAATATTCCCAGACGCCAAGCCTGTATATGATCAAGACCTAAACTTCAATCATACTTCATATGCACACTCTAATACAAAATCATGATATTTGTGTGTGTATGTTAACTATAAGAACCATAACATCGAGCTTCTTGTATACTGTGTACATCTAGGGTGCCTTAAAAATCAAATCTTGAGTCAAAAACTAGAAGATGTATATATAAATATCTGCAGAAACCATTAATGCTTACGAAGAGAGAGTTTCACTGCAGAACTGTGAGGAATAAAGAAGGTGGAGCTAGGAATCATCCGGAGAAGAGTGTGCCACCGCCGTGTGAAGCGGAGGAAGAGAAGAAGCTCCAAACGCCATTAATGGTGTTATCGTCAAGAGGACGGAAAGCTGCACGAGGGAGCTATTCGCGACTGCCATTGCTATGGCCTCACGTGCCGGCCCTACAAGAAACAAATGACTACCTTATTTTTGAGCGAAAACTGACTGCTTATTTGCCGCGCGAGTGTCTTTAAACTTGCAAGACCAGTGATTGGTTTATATAATAAGGGTTGGGTTTTACCTTCTCTAAATTCTTTCATTTACTCCCTCGTTTCATTTTAATAATTTTTACGAAAATCAAGGAAGTCATTGTGTGTGTTGGGAATCCGTTGGGAGAAATGAGTTTATAGATTCTGAAAATAATTTACGGAATACAAAAAAAATTTACGGATTTTGAGATTGTTTTTATGGATTTTAAGATGGTTTTGTTCTAGCCTGCGCGCACAGTTGAAAATAAGGAATTCCCAAACAGGCACATTGAATAACATTAGATCCTATATTTGGCTTCTGCCCGAGAAACTCCTCTGATCCTATTAAAGAGCAGAGAGATAAGACTTGATTTTATTACTATTCACTTATTAAATTTTTCATGTGAATGAACAATTTTACCCTTCATTTATTATACGTTAACTTTATTCTGATATGTTATAGTAGATATTAAATAAAGATAAAATTGTATTCTAATCCAAGCTAATGAAATTTAAGATTTTATTTGTTTCAAGTGAAATGTGCTAAAAATGACTAAACTTTTTTCATTAAAAACTTCATTTTTATGGTTTAATTATAAATTCATCTAATTTTGATGACGAATCATGAAATAAGATGAATATAGTAATGTCTTTCGTATACTACATCCTACCGATCATCTTAGATCTTTACCACCCGAATGTTTACGAATTTTACCCACATTAGATGTGTACAATTGTTCATATTAGTTACTATTGTTGAAGTAAAATTAATATAAATTAATTACATGTATATGTGCAATGCGTACGGTTACCAATTAATAGCCATGGATAATTTCTACCAACAAAAAAAAACCTCAAGTATCGATACTCCTATTGTTTATATACTTGCAATCACACAAGGACTAAGAATGCCTTTGTTTTTCTTTTCGGATGAAAAAAGTCCCACTAGAAGAACAAATATCGCATTTTGTAAGGGTTCTATGCTGAGATAAAATGATGCAGACGTGGAATACATGAAGGTGGATATACAGTGATGCTGGGGTGAGCAAGTAACTGTCGAAGTCTGTTATTTTTTAATGCAATGAAATTAGAAAGAAAAGAAAACAGGCGTTTGTGGGGGATGCACAAGATGCATAACCTAAGCCAGCTCTACAAAGTCTAGGCGTCTATCTAGCAAGCTATGATGTGCTAATGGCCTATTACAAAAAGGTGTAAAAGGTCAATACACAGACTCCCAACTTCCATAGAAACTAGTCCCATCCATCTTTAGCATCCTCGCACAGTTGTTCAGCCCCAAGTCTCTGCCAGAAACCAACGTATTCACCGAACATCCATAGGTTCTCCCGTCCAACTTCTCAAGCTACACCAACAGTATCAACTGTATCTACCATATAATGAGAAGGGAAAGAGAAAGAGGGCGAATAAAAGGTGGCTAGTTACAAACCTTGGAGCTTTAGGAAAGTTCCATCAACTAAATGAAGGGCGCCAAATGTCTTTCAATCATCCCAAGCACTATCTGCTGCACCCTCTCTTTTGATATTTGATGCGTTAATCATGAACCTATACTTATCCTCAATGGCGATTGAGGCAGTTCCAAAAGCCAAGTTCTTGGAAAATGCTATCTTTGCCTCTTTTTGGGCAGCTGCTGCCTCTTTCTCCTTCCTCCTAGCAACCTGGAAGCAAGTAGCAGGAAGTTTCACAATAATACAGGCTATGAAGCATGAGGATGAACACAACATCAAGGAGAAAAAAATATATACCTTCCCAGTTGCAAAAGCCACAGCGTTCCCAGACTCAACATCAGCTATAGCCTTCCTTATATTTGCAACAAGGAACTGGGAGACCAAAATCATGTTAGTGTTAAAATCAAGCAGGAGGAAGAAAATTCAAAATAGAAGAGGCCAGCAAACACCATATCACGATCAGTGTAAAAAGAAGTCGCCTGGCCTGTTGATCCTGCCCGCCCTGTCCTGCCAATCCGGTGTACATAATCTTCCATCGTCTATAATCGAAGTAGCCATAACTGAAGGAAATTAAATTTGACTGAAAAATACCAGGCTAACTAAAAACCAACATAGCAATAGCAGAATGGCCATCCTCAATGAGAGGAGAATCCCCAAAATTCTTTCAGATAAACCGATCTTCTTAGACATCAGGCAACATTATGATCAAGAAAATCTGGCTTGTGGCAGAAATACCTTTGGAAGATCTAAATTGATGACATGCGACACTCCTGTGACATCCAAGCCACGAGATGCAACATCAGTGGCAACCTGCATAAATTGGTCCCAAAGATGAACATGGAAGGTGAGAGAAAGGCCCCAAATTTAAAGTGGAGTTACGTTAAGAAAAAGAGAGTGCAAAAGAAACTTTCCTTTATCCAATGATGAGATAAAAAACTATATGAAATGTTTGAACTGGATAATGATGAGAACCTATAGGTTGGTTTCAAAGTGATCATATCAACTTATTAATCCATGAAGCACAGATGCTTCACAGGTTAGCTTCCAAGTTTTGTTCGTCACCTTGCAATGGCAGAGCTTAAGTAAAATGTCCTCGCCTCTCTTCAACTCCAAACCCCCCCCCCCAAAAAAAAGAAAAAGAAAGAAAGACAAAACTCCGAAACCAGAAATTGTGATTAATGTTCCAGTTTCATCAGATCATTATGCATTTGAAGAATGGAATGGAAAAAGTAATCTTGTGAATGAGAAATGTCGTGTGTCCCTAATTTTTTTAAGGAAAAATGCTATTAAAAGATAATTACTATTTAGCAACGATGACGGGTATAATAAATTTGTTACGCCTTGTTTTTCATGCAATGGAAAAGGAAGCATTTTCCCACTGCCAAACAAACAGCCTCTAGCAGTATTTTGTAGAAGGAGGGAATCTCAATGTCCTGATAAAGAATAATAACTACGTTTCAGAGTTGACAAATAGGGTAGGACAGGTTACCAAAATGTTAGTGGAGCTGCTTCGAAAATCATGCAAAGCAGCCTCTCTTTCATTCTGACTACGGCCACCATGAAGAGAAACAGCAGATAAACCTTGGGCTACCAATGCTTCAGCAATTTCATCGCACCTTGTCTTGAAGAACAGAACAATTAACAATGAGGAAAGATAGAAATGCAGCCATCGCCCATGAGACACACACACACACAGAGGAGATTCCAAAATTTTAAAAAGAATGCCGCTTTTAAAAAATTACGATCAATGTCCTTCTGAAACATCTAATACAGACACCAAAATGAAACAAACCTTTCTTTCCACAAACACAATTGTTAATGGAAATGAACGACTGCATTTTTCAGCCTGTGATGCCTCCTCAACAAGCATATCCAGAAGCCGGTCAATCTACACGTTATAATTTCAAACCAGAAACCAAAAATGAAATGAAGACAGACAATATAAGAGGAAAACTATGAAAACTCACAAATTCAAGAATATGATGTATTTGAGAGTTGATTACAAAAAACACCTCCACAAAAATGAACCTCATGGGGGAATACTAGGAAAATTATGGTAGTCAATAATCTAGTAAATTAAATAAAATACTCTTAATCAAGCCTTTTAACAAATAAAATATCAATTATTCATACCTTCTCATTTTCAGAAACCTTCACAAGAGTTTGACAAACGTTTGCTGTTGGGCTACTCACTTTCCCTACCTTCACTTGCACCGGACTTGCTAAGTACTCCTGAAAGTACAGAATAGAAAGGTATACTCAATAAAAGTTCCTACACAACTGAACTTACAGGAAATTTGTTGGTAACTGAACTTTAGGAGGCTTAATAAAGCAAGTTCAACAATCAAATAGAAATTAAGTGGAAGTCACTCAAAAATGGGGTCACAAACAGCTTAGTGAAATTATCAAATTGGTCAGCAGCATATATTGCATGCTGGAGATTATTTTTATTTCTCTCGGCAATAGCGCACAGAAAATCTCCTGATAATTACATAATAGAAGTTCCCCACACTTTCATGATAGCTCAATGATGAACAAATGTAAATGATGAAACCTAACCTTTGCTAATGCTTCAATCTCCACAGGCATAGTTGCACTAAATAACAATGTTTGATGCTTCTCCGGAAGATTTCTCATGACCTGAATATACATTAGAAAGCATATATTTTGTTCAGCAGTCTAGATAATAGATAGACATTTTAACACATTAAAGTGGGATAACTACTTATAGTTGATAGCTCATTATTTGAACCAACAAGGCATTTAATTGTCAAGCAACATGCATTGAGATAAAAGAGACATATCAAAAGAAATTAGAAGAACTTTCAAGCCAAAAATAAAAAATTGAGGAAAACCTAAATGGAAACAATAGAATCCAGCAAAGCATAAACACAAGTACCAGGATAACCCGGAAATGATTGAAATCAAGGCACCAATAAATTACAATATGTCTATTGTGCCTTTGCCATCATTATTCAAACAATGCCTATCGTATTTTTTAATAGTTTTTATGCATGGATAAAAATGTCATTTTCACTCTGTCATTCACATTCTTATTCCCTTTCTCTCTCTCAACTCCTAAAACTCTGCATACAAAATATACCTTCAAAGCATAAAAACAAAAATAAGCTCATCAATCATACATTTGAAACTGAATTGTAATCAAAATGAAAGGAATATTTGAGGGAGAAACTTCACACCACTAACCTCTCTTATCTGTGGTTCAAAACCCATATCAAGCATCCTATCTGCCTCATCTAGAACAACATAAGAAATTCTAGAAAGGGAAGTATTGCCTTGTTGTAAATGGTCGATAAATCTTCCAGGAGTAGCAACCACTATGTCAACTCCTGCTCGTAGCTCAGATCTCTATCATATTGATAATAAGCACAAATCCCGAAAAATATGTTACCTTAAGAGTAGGAAGATTAAAAAGTACAAAAGCAATCAAGAACTCAACATCTCATAAAGGTTTCAATTGATAGTAAGGTAACAAACATAAATCAAACCATTGATAACATCTTTGCCAGGGTTAAATCTTAGATGGCATGGGTATTAACTCATTATTCGCCATTATAAATTTATGAAATACTAAAATAACAAACATAAAATACAATTTAAGTTTTAATATGCAAAACCTTAGCATAGGCATAAAAATACAAATATATGACTCAACATTTAGTCACCTGCTTCTCAATGTTAGTTCCACCTACAACTATTGCAGTTTTTAATGACTCAAGTGATCTGCTAAAAGCTTTAACCTGCAAAATTTCAAAAATACCTCAGAATAATTAGCACGATTACAACAGTGCATGCGAATAGTGGTAAAAGATTACCAAGAAAGAAATGAATCAGTAAAGCTCCTAGATTCAGTCAAAACAAAAAAAAAATTGATAGTTCTAAACAAAAAGATAGAAATAATCTTGAGTTCAAGGAACAAATAATCTTGGTGTAGATAAAACTCCAAATTCCAATATGGAAACAGCAAGAAGGTACAAATAACTCGAGCCTTGAATGCAACACAATCACAACTTATCCAAAAACCTTAAGCACAGGGTAAAATTGTTCCCATAGAGAAAACCATGACATAAAAGGCCATGCATGCGCCAAGGTAGAGTAAAAAGTGACAAAGAATAGTTACAAATTCAAATATATGACGTATGACTAAAAACATCACCTCTTTCTCTATTTGCTGAGCAAGCTCTCTAGTAGGAGCCAAAACCAATGCTAAAGGACCATCACCACGCCGAATTGGTGGTTGACCCAAGCAGTGCTACAAAATAAAACAGGAATGAAATTGAATCACAAGAAAAGGATGGTCACTTAATTTGCTATTTGATTGATTGCAGCCACATGATATCTAAGGCAAAAATGCAAAATTAGATAAACATTCGAAGTACATGAGCTTAG
>JANTPZ010003936.1:0-19456 GCA_025593235.1 Vachellia pachyceras
GACGTATCATTTAGTGATCTTGAGGAGGAGGATGGTGATGTGCCTGTAAGTTACAAAAAAGTTGCCTCAGGTTCTGATTCTTCTACTAAAGACTCTCGAGATTGGGTACAACTAGGTCGAAGCTCACCAAACTCTGATAAGGATATAGGCCCTGTTGAAAGCAGGGGGTCGGAGCATTCGAAAGCTCGTAATCCTGAGTCCAAGGATTCCAATGACTGGCTTAACGTTGATGATATTGATGTAATATAATAATGCAACAAAACCTTCGCGGGATGCAAGTCATTTTACTATAATTATCACTTGATTTGTGAATATTTGCTTAGTGTCTGTACTCAACTGTTGCAGCCACTGGAAACTGTATTTGTGTACATAAAGCCACTTCCCTCTATGCATTGTGCTTATTAGTAATTCCATCACCATGCAATAAAACTTTTTGATTTGATAGTTGATACCTTGAATTTCAACTTTCAATTGATTTTGGATTCATCAATTCTGTTAACCACTATTATTTATATCCATATATCATATGTAAGTTTTAACAAGATGCTTAACATAGCCCAAGTTGGGAAATTAAGATTCTAAACAAGTATTAGTGGTCAAATTCTCGGCAAGGGATATAGATCATCCTGGGCCTACTTTGGTGTATTGGAGAGGATGGGATAGTCATTTGACCCCATTGCTATTATAGGAGTTTAATTAATAATCACAAAACTTTACCGTCGGATAAGTATTTATCATGCTTCTAAGTAATCCGTGGATGTACTGTCGTTGGAGGTCGTCAGATATAATCAGCTACAAGTTCGTCTAATTTCCTATTTAGTGTCATTGGATTTAGCAGAGGGGGGTCAATCCTAAGTAGCAACATGGTCAAAGGCGACTCCATTTGAGATCAGATTATTGACATTTTAAATGAGCTTTTGAAGACGGACATCATTCCAAGTTCCTATCATTGATCCGTGCCCTTCTTTAACATTCTTGCACTCCACATCTGCATTTTGGTCCAGTTTGTTTTCTTTTTAGACATTAGTAAATGACAAATGATCCCTACATGAGGAGCCATCAGCATTGTTTTTCACACTTCCGTTCAAGTAATGATCAGTTCTACTGTGTAAGGACCAGTGAAGTTTAAACCAAAACATTGAACGGACTATATAATCTGCGGTGCTCTATCATAGAACGGCATTTTCATGCGAAACATAATTAACTAAAGCTGAAAATAGGGGAGAAAAGAAGAAACTAATTTCCTTTCTGATATATACAAAACAGCAGTGTAAAGGCATTCAGTCGGAGTAGGCAAGATAGGAGGATCTGAAGGATCCAAAACTGCTAGAGAGGCGTTCTAGTCGAGACCAAAGCATGCTCCCAATTGAAAATCCATGAGCAGCCTCTATATTACCCCTCTTGGGACCACCCGTGGAACTGGAAGATGAGGCTTTGGACATCCTGTAAGGAGACTTGTGAACTGCAACAATGGATCCACCTGCCTCTCGTCTCACTGATTCCAAAATCTTTGGGTTCACATCCTCGCCCGATGAATCCGTAACATAGAATGATCCTTCTGCTTTATCACCTCTCGTTCCAATCTCCACCCTCGATATCCACAGTCCATTCTCTCGGAACACCCTCGTCACGTCCCACATTAACCCCACTCTGTTCTGTGTGCTGATGTCTATCCTTAATCCCTGCAAAGTTGTTCCCTCCGAATGTAAATAACTAAAAACACACCAACAAAAAAACCTTGAGGCAGAGTGAGTGTTATTGGCTTATTGCCCTTACACGCGACACTCTGCGCTCTATAGCAGCGATTAAGCATAAGGTTAGCTTTTGCCTCTCGCTCTCTCTGGGCATTGTTGAACTAGCCTTGGGTCTCACAAAGTACTCCTGAAAATCAACATATTATTGTTTTGATGCTTTAAAATGAATGGAGTGTGGAACAGAGGAAGGTGCGTCAGTAGGCACCTGGTGAGCCATGGAGCGAGCGGAGCGAATGGCGGCGTGAAACACCACATAGTCCATGTCGGTGAGGACGCAGACGGTATCGAACAAGAGCTTCGGGCGATCCCTGCTCCGGATGTTCACCACCCAGTAGTCTTTCTCCTCGCACCTTCCGATCCAAACGTGGGTCCCATCACACCCCTTCTTGTGCTCTCCGCCGCTCTCCCCCTCGCACGCCCGACACCGCTCGTAGTCCCTGTTGGCGTACATCAACTGGTGCAGCCGCCGCTCCATGTGGGTGCGTCCGGCGGCCAAGGCGGTGAGCCTCACGCTCCCTTTCTCACCGTGGGCCTCCAGTACAGACTCCAAGTGCTGCTCTATGTGGCCCAATCTGATTGGGTCATGGATGGGCTGAGATGTGGAAGCGTCTTCCACGTGGAGGATGCAGGCTGCTATCTCGTTGTGGGTCCAGGCTATTGCGGAGGTAACGTTGCAGCCCAATTCAACGAGAACCGCTGATATCTCTGAGAGTAGGCCCGTCCCATCTGTCCCAGTCAACTCTACTGCCGTGGTCTTCCCCCACACTCTTTCTTCTCCCTCCCAACAATTTCCCTGTGTTTCTCTCCATATTTCTCCTCTTCTACTCGCGCACAGAGCCTGAAATTTCCTTCCACATGTTTTCTCTTACTCTCAAAAGTATTCATTCAATAAACTTAAACTAATCATTTCTAAAATAAGCTATGTACTTTCAAATTTATTGTATGGAGAGGGAAGAGAAGAGAGAGACCTTTTGAATGTAAAGCGCGAGGCTCTCGTCAATGAGTTTGCTGCCGAACGAATCGGTCACATGGAACACTGTCATCACATGTCGGAGGACCACCGCCATAAGGATCAGCCAAAAAGAGTATATTAATTCGCAATCGTCTTACAGGTAAAATGACTCGCGTGTGTCTCACAGTCACAGTCACAGTACAACACAGGCTTTTTAAAAGAAACAAAATCATTAAAAATGCAGATATATATATATCGGAAAACAAAAAAAAATCGTGGGAGAATTAATATGGCATTGTGGCTAAAGCAATGAGGAAGAAACACTTACCGTCCATGAACCATCCACCGTCTGAGGAAATGAATGATTTGGAGATAACGAGGTCGAGATCTGTCAACACCTGCACCATTTCCAGCAGTATCCCATCTTTGTTTGCACTATCAACCTGTTTTTTGTCGCCACAAGGTTACCATTCGTGAAGCCCAATGAGATGTATATACACAAAATATCGTTTCTCACCGCTTCACTTAATTCTAACCATGCATAAGGCGGCCTGTCTATTTCTATCGTAATTGCCACAGTGATCTCAAACCCTTCCGTATCACTCTCTGTTTTGCGCCTTGGCCATCTTCTAGCGCTTACATTCCTATATTGGATTGCGTCATTTTCAAAGAGTCACACCCAAATTTGGTTTCTTATTGACGTAAAGCCAAAAATGAAATCAATCAACTTGCTGTAACACTGCTTTCGTAGGATTGTTCAATCCTTTCCCGGCCGTTTACAAAACAGTATCCTAATTTTGTGATGGGGAGGGTCCACCCGGCACATTATGTGGCCTTCTCTCTCTCTCTCTCAACCTGATAACATTGATATTTATTCCTATAATATAATATATAACCATGCACCCAGCTATGTAAACTGAGAAACATCTTGCTACTTGTGCACCAGGCATGTGCAGGAGGTTATTCTCCTCTCGTCAATTTCAATTAATATTGGGTCCGTTTGATAAAGCGGTGAAGAAGTACTTTTACCATTTACGAGGTAAATGTGTGAATGAGATTATTTCGTTTTACGAAAAAACACTGTTGAACGTGACTGTGGGGTGTTGAGAAGCTTTCCCAAACAGCCCAATGGGTGTTGAACGTGCTGGAGTGCTCAACAATTCCGTCGTCTAGCTAGCTATGCCTACGGCCAGGGCTAAAAAATATGTGAAGCTGTGAACAGGTCATTATCGTATAGCAAACAAGGCAACTATATAATTCATTGAAAGGCAAGTCGATCGGAACAGTTAATCGATAATACACAATAACAGTTTATTACTGACCTTGACCACTGTGCAGTCCCCGCAAGAGTCATTATCGATGCACACACTGCCCATAAACAGCAACATGGGAAATGGAAACCAATTAATTAGAGTTTACAGAGCATCTTAATATTGAAGAATATATATAACTATGAATATAATTCCCAGCAACTATAGGACTGAAATCAAACGATGAAGACAGGGGAGATGCGAAAATGGTGCCAGTAATGAAGTATTAGTACCTGGGAGGATATATTCTTTCTATAAGTGATTCAAGCTCCCGATCGATGGGCGACTGGCGAATCATCTCCATCATGACTATGCAATCCAACGAAGCTTTGGCTTTGATTGGGTGGCGGTGGGCGATGGCTCGAAGACCTGTGCACAGCAGGTTTATATATTCAAAGGCCACGTAAGCTCAAGTTGTGAAATCGAAGGAAGAACGGGGAACGCGTTGATGAAAAACGACGCATCAAGCACAGCTATTCGCGACGAGGCAGCAGCGCCATCCTTCTTGTATTGGAAGCGATCGCTCCCAGAATTCCAAAAAACCACAAATTATTATTTAATTAAAATGGTTAACGCCTCATCTCAAGATAATACTCCCATCGCGTTGCTGGGAAACAATTATAAATGCGCCCACAGATACGGGGCAGGGAATTGCATATTTGCATGGGGAATGTCCAAAGGTTGGGATGTCGATCGGAAATATGAGACGAATGAAGGTGCTGAAGAATTCAAAGTTTGCGTAACAGTTGTTGAAGGCTAAGATTTTTGGTTCTCGATCGTGAGGATGATTACTAACGAGGAAATATGCGTAGGCATGTGGAAATCAATGATAAAGGAATGGGAAAGAACACATGAAGAACATGGACGTACATGTTACTTTACGTGGGTGGAAAGCTCAGAGCAGATGCAAAATTCATGGGATGTAGAGAGGGGAGTGGAGAAGAGTACGCAGACGGATCTGAATTGCTGGGTTGAGAGGGCAAAATTCATGGGTTGAGAGGGCACACACTCAGAACTGAGGAATAACACAAGTTTCCATATATATGCCCAAGAAAACAGGAGAGGGGTGGGGGCGCGATTGCCTATATATGTATAAAAGCAGAGAGAGAGAGAGGGCTGGGTGTGTCAGTCTATATATAAATAGCACCGTCGTTTGTAGGGAGGAGGCTGGGGAATGAATGAAGGGTGGCTCCAACGTTTGGGGCAGAAGGTTGAAGTTGATGGGCGTGAGTGAGTGGCGTCAGCGTGCGAGGGGAAAGGGACAGCTCAGCAGAGAGAGATAGAGGTAGAAGGGATGGGAGCAGCGTACGTGTAGTTGTGAGTGGGGTTAACGGGGGAGGAGAGAGAAGCGACACGTGGAATGTTTTATTGGGATGATGATGATGATGACGACGATGACGAAGCATGGCTTTGCGGGCAAGTAATGGAGCGTCTAGCCTCTTCTCTATGTATGCACTCACCACTTCACTGCTTGGGCCCTCTTTGCCTTCAATTGCTTCTGCTACGACTCAGCCCAATCCATATATAACCGCCTTTGCCTTCACTCTGTTGAGAGTCTTGCACATACATACAATATGAAACGCTGCCTTACTGTTAGCCACTTGCACAGCAAGATACGTATAGAACTTCAAAGTTGAAGTTGCATCCAGGAGCTGCCACCGGGTATGTTGTGCAACCGTCATTGACGTCATTAGCTTTTCACCGTCACTCCCCCACCATATATACATGTTCATGTTCATCCATATCTGCTTCCACCTTTTCTCTACGTACAGCTGGTTCGTGTCGATAACGTAATGGGGCGTCCAACAGGAACGGGGCTCGATGGCAATTTAATGAATCGCAGCGTCGTAGGTTGTCCATGAAGCACTCCGAACAGAATTCAGTTTGAGAAAAAGATGGGTGGAATCATTTAGAGGGTGGTTAGTTACGTCACGGAACCATCTCTGGCAAGCATGTCTAGTAGGGCTAAAATCACTGCCCAATACAAAAAGAAAACTAACAGCAAGACTCTTGAGAGTGTGCTTGATTACGAGGGGAAGAGGAAGTACAAGGGAAGGAAAAATGCACCCTCCTCTCACTTGGTTCAATATTTGGAGGGGAGTGGAGTTCAAATTTACCCTCCTATCCTCTCCTAAACTTAGCTCTCCTTTTAAAGTGGGGTTTTTTTGAAGGGGCCAAACTTTTTGACAAGTTTATCCCTCTAATTTTTCTTTATTCCATTAATGTCCAATTTAAAATATACTGTTATACCTAAGCTTTGATACAGCGTAGGCAAAACCAAATATGAATGTTGAAGACGGATGATGATACATGGGAAGCGGATCCTAGCAAGTTGAGCGATATGGCTTTTAGCTATTATCGCAAGCTGTATAACACTGATCAAATGATAATGCTACGCTACACTTACTCAGGTTTGTTTCCTTGTTTATCTGACTCATGGTTAACTTTTCTTGATAGGCTTGTTACTAAGGAGGAAACAAAAAAACACATTGTTTGATATGTCTCCTCTAAAATCTCCTAGAGTTAATGGGCTTCATGCACTGTTTTTCGATCACATTGGGACATTGTTGGTTATTCTCTTGTTAAAGAAGTGAGAACTATTTTTGAAGGATGCAACATGATCCAAGACTTAACTGCACTCTAATCTCCCTAATTCCCAAAACAGAAGCTCTTCAACTTTACAAGGAATTTCGGCCAATCAGTTTATATACCGCAATCTACAAGTTGATCACAAAAGTATCTGCCAATCGACTTGAGGAAATCATGCCTATGCTCACTTCGCCTTATCAAGCTAGCTTCATCAAAGGGCGAAATATCACATATAACATCATAATAGCTCATGAAGCTAATACACCCTATGCGTAGGAAAATTGGGAAAGCAGGATGGATGACAATAAAAGTTGATTTTGAGAAAGCTTTTGACTAAATTCATTGGGACTTCATCGTTGACACCTTAAAGGAGGCAAGAATTCCAGATAATCTTATTAGAATAATCATGAATTGCATTACTTCACTCTATGCAAGTCCTTTGGAATGGGAAGCCCTCTGTCTCCTTTCAACCTTTGCATGGTATCCGTCAAAGTGACCCTTTATCTCCTTGTATATATGTCCTATGCATGGAACGCTTGTCCCAGGTTATTGAGAATAATGTGTAGAACAAGCAATTGTAGCCTATTTGAATGGGTAAGAAAGGTCCGTCGCTATCGCATCTTTTCTCTGAGGATGACTTGTTTCTTTTACTTGCCTTGTGTCTGAGTTTTGCCTTGCCTTTAGTCAGAAAGTAAGTGAAAACAAAACACGAGTGTTCTTCTCAATGAATGTTCCTTCACAAGAAGCGAAGTCGATCTGTAGTCACTTGGGATTCCGCATGATGGACCAATTGGGATGCTACTTGGGAGTACCTCTGCTACACAACAGAGTCACCACAGAGACTTACAAAAATATAGAAGAGAAGATCCAGTGAAAATTACTAGGTTGGAAGGCTACAACCCTTGCTCTTGCTAGCAAAATCACTTTAACGCAATCTGTGCTATCAACGATCCCCCTTCCCTTTATGTGTTGCTGTCAACTAGAATTCCAACAACTACTAGCTATAGTTCACTCTCTAATTAGGAACTTCGTTTGGGGTACTATTGAGCAATAGAAAAGTGCCCATTTGATAGAATGGGATACTTTGTGTCAACCGAAGAATTGTAGAGGGTGTGCACTCAAGGACTAACTCAACCTTCCTTATGAAGTTAGCATGCACTATCATTACTCAGCCTAATCCGCTTTGGGTCTAGATCATTCGAGCAAAATATGGATGATCAACTACTCAGCTAAGTAAACTCAGTGAGAAACGTCTCCCACCTATGGCGAAGCTTAAGCAACATTTGGGGAGAAGTTGACTTGGGGTTGAAATGGAAACTTGGAGATAGCTCTCTTACTCGCTTATGGTCAGACCATTGGATTGGAGAACTGGGACCACTTTGTCACCTAGCCTTCACACCAATTGATGAGAGAAAACGACAGCAACCAGTAAAGCAATATGCGCATCAAAGCAGGGACTGGAAATGGGATGAGTTTAGGGACTTGTTACCTCAAGAAACACTGGACCAAATTGCACAACATCCAGCTCCTTCAGCCATGGCACCTGTGGATGAATGTTACAGGAACTAAACGAGTAATGGGGAATTCCCTATCACATCAGATTATCAACTTCTTATGTGCAATGAGTGAAATGAGGAAAACCTAAAATGGGATTTTGCATGGCGCAGGTCAGGAGCCCAACGGATTCGTTCTTTTCTTTGGCTTGCCATGAGCAACAAACTACTTACAAATGCTGAATGAACAAGAAGACACATGACAGCTTCTGGCTTGTGCAAGATTTGTCAGACCCACATCGAGGGCCTCAGTTATGTTTTAAGGGAATGCAATCTTGCTACAGCTTGTTGGAACCTTATCATGCAGTCCCATTTACAACATTCCTTCTATGGTAGCTGCTTTGGTCAGTGGTTTCAGGCAAACCTTCGACCTTCTTCACTCAACCCTCGGTGGTGTATAACTTTTGATATCTCCGTTTGGATAGTCCGTTGGGAAAACGGACACAGATTCTGAGGCAGTTTATGTGAGAGGAAAAGTGTCTCGGTAAGCGTACCCGTTGTGCAAACGGGCAAAACAAACAGAGCCTGTTGGAAACTCTGGGATGCGAGAAACCACCATCAACCTCTTAGATTTATTAATGAGGCCCTATCTTTGACTGATCATACTGTATATGCCCGAGAATATTATAAGCAGATGACTCTGACTTAATCCTCGGTGCTTGTTTTCTTTCCTTTATCTTCACCCATCTCTGTACATTTTGATCATTAATATATACCTCATTCACTCAAAAAAAAAAAACAAAACAAAAGAAAATCACTGCCTAATGGCTCCAAGCGATTTATCACCCAACCAATGGGCCGGGCCCTGCTCAGTACTCATTTCAGGAAATAAGGATCCTTGATTCCCCCTCCACGTGCAAGAAAGAAACCAGGGAGAATAACTTATTTTTCATCATCTTCTCTTCTCTACATATATTATATCAATATTTAAACCGTTCCAATTTATTTTTTATAAAATTATTATCAAAATGTTAAATAATAAAAATAATAATTAATCAAATTGCTAATTTTTCTATGAATAGTTTAATACTGTACTAAAAATTAAAAATAATACTTTATCTACAAAATAAATATGAATCATTCAAATGTTAATATTATAATTGAAACATCCTTCTTTTTAAGTGTCCGTTTGGATTAATGGTGGAAAATACTGTTTAACATGATTTATTGTTAACAAAATAAACATGTAAGATGAGTTTTATCGTAAATAACTTTCACTTGTTTTTTGAAACGCTAATAAAATTGAAACACCCTTCATAAAATTGATTTTATGCAAACTGATTGCTTGCTACCAATTAATGATGGGATTCCTGAGAAGCAGATGAAGCTTTATTTGAGCGCTTCCTACTTGCCACTGCGGTAAAGCATATACATCTCGTTCGCATCACCACATTAAAAAGAAAAGTACTTCATTGTTCACTAAAAAAAAAAAAATCTGTCCTTTCCTGATTACACCCAACAAGCCTTGAGTATATTATAATTTGATAATGCAGGGGTACCAAATATAAAAAAAATCGCATGGATCGACCTCAATTTCGCTTTTATTTCAAAAGCCAAATTTGAGTTGACGGTAGGGCGACAAGTCAACACGCGACATGAGAATGATTTAATTTAGTATTACACGCAATCAATCATATGATACACATTCTACATACATCATCTCAATAATTGTTCATAATTCATTTTATACGTTACATTAAGTTCGTGTTTCGTAATTACATTTGATTATCTTTTTCTATTTAATCACAGTTTGAAAAGGAACCTGTTCTGTTTGCTGTTTCCTCCGATGCACAGCAGACAAGTGTATATATCTGTGTAATTAATTATCATCTGGAAGCGGTACCGATACATTTCTGCATGTAGCAGTGACATCCAATTAGCGATAAAATAATGATACATTGAAAGCACAATGTAAAATAATGATAAAGTATTAGAATTGTATCTAATAGGAATAGAGATACTCTTCACCATTATGATAAAGCCAGTATGAATTGGCCTCAATGTAGCAAGTGCAGATTATAAAATTCACGATATAAATATATCAGAACAGCTGCCTGTATCAGTACAATATTATACATACAAATTTCACAGGCACGCGACTATTATAGCATAATATATAGATACACATATTAAAAGGGCGGAATAAATAAAGGGTGAGTGGGGAAGGATGGAGAGGGTATATATGAATCTAATATCTAATATTCATATGATGCTGGGGTGATGACTGGGTGTAGATGTAGTCGAGATGAGCCACAAGCTAAGTGTTCTCCTCTTCAATCACTCCTTCTCCGACACGTCTTCACACTTGTCCTCCACGCCCTGTATATATATATATAGATAGATATCCCACGATATAAACAAACAGCAGCGTGCATAAACAACCCCCACGAATCTCAATTTATAAAGAATTGGTATCAGATGAAGGCACAAATATCATAATGTAACCAACCTCATGCTGCGTTTTGCATAGAGGTCATTGTGGATAGTTGGTTCGGGACGAGTGGCTTGGGCTACCTTGTGGGTTTGAAGGGATATGACTTATGATGGATGCATGTATACAGTTATAAGTAAGACGGATTAATATAAAAAAAATTATGAATAGATCATCTAATTAGCTTTTTTAATATTTATAAAAAAGTTAATTGACTCTTACCAGACACATAGTATCACGAGGCAACATAAAAATGGAGCTGAACAATTTTATTCCCTTGTTACAGAAACAATCGCGCGAGGCCGTACCCGAACACGTCCACAACAACCCAGCTTAAACTTAGTAAAGAATGTTCAGAGAGATAGAATAGCAGAGTCACAAAAATTAAAGATGCCAACATGAACAGAAAAGGAGACAAACTCATAATTAAAGTGTCCGTTTGAGAACGCGGTAGAGAAATACTTTTACGCAAGTCGAGGTAAATATGTGGAGGAGATTATTTCGTTTTGCGGAAAAACATTATTGAACTTGCTTTTAAAGAGTAAATAAATTTTTTCAAATAAACACAATTTTTTCAAGACATATATCCTCCTTCCGAAGACAATCGAACTTGAGGTGCTGTGGAGCTTTAAACGTGGGAATCTTTCTGAACAAAAATTTAACCCTTAATTCATGACATTGTTAGGAATTAGTCAATTCTATTCGGTGAAAACTCGTAAATCAGTGGTTCCTGCTTCTTATAGTACTTGCCACGATGGTCTGCCTAGAAAACAGGTCTTCCAACTTCTTTTAAAACATTCACTTTTGTTTTTGGTTTACGTGATAGGGCTAAAGCCTAACAAGAGAGAAAACACGTCAAGTCATAAATGCATCTGCAAAACGTTTCTTAAAAATTTACTTTCGGAAATTAATTCCTTTCTGGCTCTATCTCAGTTACATCATGCTTTGCTCTAGATGAATACAGGCATCATCAATGCAATAACAAAAGTTTCTTGCACTATCCAACTAATATTAAAATCTCGTGAAGTTATCGGCACAATCACTATTCATAGTCACCGTAATTTCCACTGCTTAGAAATGTTTATTTTTCAATTTTTATATACTAGTTAAGCTCATAAAGCGGCAACCGTTACATAGAACTGATCAAATATATAGTGAATATCCCAAGTTTAAAACTAATCAAATATATAATCTACAAGGAGTCATATTGTCCATAAGCTTTTTTTTTATACAAAGCCATAATTAAACTTATTTATCTATAGTGTATATATAACTTAATTAGTTCTTAAAAATCGTGTTTAATTTGTTTTAAAATTCACTTGAGTGAATATTTAAAACAAAGGTATTTTAATAATAAGCATTTTTTTGGTAAGTAAGACGTTATTTTAAAGAGGGGGGGTGTGGTTTATTAGCTAGATGGGGATGGATTGGAGGATGAGAAGTCAAAATTGTTGGAGAAATGGAGAAGGGATCGAGGAAAGGTCGGACATGATAGCGTAAGCCTAGCAAGAGTCATAGCTAGCTATGAGGAAGAATGGAGCGGAAGCAATGATAACAGCACGATGCATTGATGTAATGTTTCAGAAAATGGAATTATTACAGTTGACGTTTCTGCCTTCCCTCTGCCATGGACACGGCGGCCGCACCTTCCAATTATTACCTCTTCTTCCTCTTCCTCTTCATACATGAGGCGTTTTTGTAATGAGTATTGATCCTCAGAATTGGGATAAAAGTAAGTGACAGAGATACGATTTCTGAAGAATTATGATATGTGAAAGTGAACCATGAAGCCAGAAGAGTATTATATGCTTTGTTTATGCTTGCTGTGTTTTCCGTCTTCATGTACACATATATCATTCGGCAAATGATCGATATCCCTTAACTATAGACTCAACTGTCAACCAATTCCATCAACATGTTATTAGTATTTTCTTTCCCAGCCACACAAGTGGGTGATCGCATTTATATTCCTTATTAAATGTGGAGCAGCCTAAGATAGCTTGCATTAAATACACACTTGTGCCTGCCTCAACAAAAATCCACTCTCACGCACTTTTCCCTCTCTAACTTCAGCACCTTCTTACTCAAATTTGTGTTTCATATTGCTGACTTGCATTTAATTCGGAGCCATGGCTCTTAAGAATTACTATATTTTTTATGAATCGCACACCTATTGCCCCGTAATTTAATTGGATTATCATGTGCGGAATCATCCATGAACGACTGATCAAACCATTATATTCCATCGCACATGGTTTTAATCAAATCTATAATAATAATATATATAGAGTAAGAGACTACGCTGATATTCTCCCCAGGCGCACTCTTGTGTTTCCTCCAGCGGCTCTCTAACCTTTTCTTCTTTCCCCACGTCCTCGTCTCTGCGTGTATTGCCCTCGGATGTGTGTTTGCTGGATCTCTGAATGCGCGTGTCTTGCTTGTGTGTGTGGTTCTGAATGTGCGTCCTCCTTCCCCCCTTGCCTTCTATGATATAAATATATATATATATTCACATGTCCATTAGTGCCAGACCGTCAACTCCTTCTTTTCTTCTATTTTTTTAATCTTTTGATTTTTCTTTATTTCTTGATTTGTCAAGATATCTTCTCTTTCTCTTTCTGTCTTTTCCTAAAAGATAACAAAATAATAAGATAACAAGAAATTAAATAACCTCTGCACCTCATAAACACACTTTCACGGGATATCCTTCTGTGTAGAAACATATGGGCTTATATTATCAACTCATCTTCATTACAATAAGTAGTAATAAATACATGGATGAGAGTTTCATAGTATAAAAGGGGGGAACTAAAAGCTTGGGGTCAAGTCCGGAAGAAGCCAGCATCTGCCGTACGTATATAAGTAGGAATGTTGTGGTGGCATATATTTATATGTGTTTATATATATATATATATGCTTGTTGTACTATATAATAGTGACAGAGAAATTCAAGGTTTGTGCTTCTGGGTGTAGATATAGTCAACGTGAGCAGCGAGTGTCCTCCTCATCAAGCACTCATCCTCTGACACGCCTTCACAAGAGTCCACTACACCCTCATCACGCTCTGATGCGTCCACCAAACCCTATGCACATGAAAATAAAACTCAGCTAAAAACCCAAACAGAACATAATACAAATCATATATATATACACACACAAACGCAAGAGTATACTAAGTTAATTTAACCAACCAAATGTTGCGCCTTTGCTGAAACTTCCTCGTTCAAACCTGCAGGCACAGGGCGAGTGGCGTGGGTGATGAGCATGGAAGAAAGAAACAGAGCTGTGAAGAACAAGGCGGTGATCTTGGTGGCCATGTTTTGTTTTCTGGCTTGGGTTAATTAGGAGAGACAGTAAGATGAGAGGATTGGGTTTGAAGAAGGCTTGAAGCTAAGAGGAGGGAGGGAAGGAATTTATAGAGGGGATAAGATGACAGATTGAGGTGTGAAAGGGTAACAATAATACTAAATAAAAAGAGAGAGGGCTGGGGGACATTAATGGAACAGAAAAGTTGTTTTGATGATTTTTTATATACTAAAATAAAGGATCTCATGAAAGAAAGGGAGAAAAATCGGACCGAACCGAAACAACACAACAAGAAGTAAACCGAAAAACCAACTGACAAAAGGAAGGGGGCTTGAAATTCCACAATTTTTGTTATTTATGGGATGGCTTCTGTTATTAGACATCCGAGTGATACAAAAAGGCGTTTTACATTAACTATATTTAAGAGAGACAAATTGTAAAGAAAAGAAGAAAGGAAACTAACCTGGGAATAAGCACCCATATCCATTCTCGTGTTCTTGCTCGTTGGGGACAAATTTGTTGAACATCATTGGCCCTTTAATTTCCACCGTTAAACCGTGAGCTCTCTCTCACTCTCTCTCTATATATATATATTCGGTGGAACATGTTAATTGGACCATTTTGAAATGTTTGGTGCTGTTGTCCGGAGAAAGTGTATGTTTTCCATATCGTTACAAAATCATGTATTTATACAGATCGAAATAAAATGCATCTCACATATTTACCCAACAGATCATAAATAAAATAAATGGCTTCCGCAACTGATTTAAAAAAAAATAGATCAGACTTGTGTGGGAAAAGGTTAAAAGATGAATTCATCTTTTAACTCGTTATGTTGTACATACGATAATCAAATCAAGGAATACTTTTCAAAACATCACATGCACAGCTGCACAATGATGGAATTTTCTCAGTTTAGTTGATTTTCAGCCCTGCTGGTTTCTTTTCTGATCTCCTTTGTGAATACATATTCTAGAAAGCTACGAGCTGTAATTAATTTAGTCCTCTTAAGTGCCAGACAGAGTACCGATCAACCAATGGACTCATCTCAAGTAGCTCCAATATCAAAACATTCCAAGGAAGATTCCGTTTCCTTCGGATTATGATTGAGCATATATATATCAACTCACGACCACCATCATCGTCTAACGTTATTATTTTCTCTCAAGACAGGGTGGTGTTAGTGAACAGACACGTGGCTCTTAGAGAGGACGGGTGACGTAGTGAGGTGAGTTGTCACCCACACGCACTAACATTTCAACGCCATAATTAACACATGAGCCACCCACGACCAAATTAAGTGTCCCGAATTAAGTGGTGTTAGCATAATTTCCATATGGGCCGCAAATTTTTTTCTTTTTTTAAAAAAAAATAGTCTCAGAGTGCGATGTTGCGGAATCTCATTACAATTAATTGCCTGTAATGGCCATGGCTTGAGCACAACATTAACCCCTCCACTCGAAATAATGCTGCGATGATGATGGCGTACGTCATCTAGCTATCTCCATCGACGTTGCACCCATTTTTTCTTATTATGACATACATTTTTTAAATACAGAGGCTGTGAAAATAATCACAGAAACCCACTGGATTGTCAATGATCGTCAAATCATATCAATCAAAATATTACTACACTCACTAAGTGGATTGTCCATGATCATAAAAATCATTGTCTATGCACTGATGAGCTTGACTTGCAAGCCAGTCAGTGTAAGTATTTGCTTCCGTAGCTGCGTGTTTACATATATATATATATATATAGTCAGCTACGATAGATCAATTCTCCATAAGCAATTCTTTAAGTTCTCTTATTAAATTGGCCATCAAGTTATAACTGGGAGTAATGTTTGGAAGGTATTTTAAAGCTTCGATTGCGTTTATGTAAATCTCAATTCCTGTTGTGGCATTGGACCTAACAGGTGGCTTCTGATACAATTATCATGGATTAAAAAGCCTCACAAGTGGCTTCGCGCGTCTCTTACTAAATAACTGATCCATTTATGCCAAGCTTTTTATAATATTTTGAGTGACGATTTTTTATATTCATTTAATGTCTTCACACGTCTTAAATTTCCTTTTCTTCTTCTCTTTTATAGTATTTCATGCATGTGTATTAAAAAATCAATAAAACCAAAGTTACGTTCTCGCTTCTGATATAATTACAGTGTTGGTCAGTGAAGTTTTTCATGTAAAACTGCATCTGGTACGTAATGAAGAATGTGAACTTAAATTCATGCTAACAATTAATTAAGTAGGATATCCAATTTTCAGCAATTGTGAACTCTGGATCGGAGAGGATGAATCAATTCTATGTAATGGATGGACTATATGGTGTTAGGTCAAAGAGCACACAGCTTTCGGCAAAGACTATAATTTAAAGCGCTGTAAAATGGAGATCTAATCCTCGCACACCGAGTGTACTCTTTTTGACTATAACTCATACCACTCCCTAGCTATCACTTTTCAATTAATTATACAAAACAAGCATCCTTCATGGATACGAACTCGTGACACAAAATCTCGCCTCATTCCATTTCAGTGATCAAAAGTTAGACTATATCCTGAAAACAAAGCAAGGAATCTCACAGACTTATGCAAAACCTATGCAAATGCCGACCAATACAAAATCTAAGAAAGTAGAAAAGAGTTCGATGTTCGTAGTAATCAATAAGAGGTTGAAGAATTATGAATTAATTAAGCTTTGTAAGTGATGTATGTTGACCCTGGAGAGAAGAAAGCAGAGGCATTGTTTGAACATTAATTAGGGTGAAAAGTAAAAGGGCGAACATCAGGCTTGTTTGAGGCTTGGGGCAGAGGGGGGAGGCAGGCTTTAGCTTTATATCCAAAAGAGGATGGTTGAATGAGTCAAAACAGAATTGTTTCTCGTTCCAAGTTTGAACATATCCTTCTTTCATTAGCTTCAGGGAGCAATATTCCATCGGACAAACTACTTTCATGTCCCTCATCATTCCTACTTCATCTCTGGTCAAAGCTTCACCTGGCAAACCAAGAATTTTATGTCCAAAAGAAAAAATGAATATCTGACATAGTGACATCTATATTCGACCACTCCTCAAAAAGAAGATCTAGTTTTGTCCACTCCATTCCACCTCTATTTCAACGCTCTCTCTCTCTCTCTCTCTCTCACACACACACACACACACACACTAAGAATGAGGAATCATTAATTATTCAACCATACATGTCTTATTTGATTTGCGGAATATTTTTTAAAACGAGGATTATTGTGAAAAGAACGAAATAATCGTGTTTGATATGGACGTGGTGAACAGGACCTGGCACCTCGTTTGAATTTTGTGCATGGCTGAGTGGAAATAATACAAGAACGATTAGTGAAAGGGTATGTTGGGGTTTCTACCCATCTATTACCATGAATGACTAGCCATTCCGCCGATCGTTTCATAGAATTACCATCTCTATTGTGGCAGGAATCTCCATTACCGATGGAATAGAATGCTTAAGCTCTCTACCTTCAACCAATAAAAAAGTTTCAACAGGCATATTAAAAGAATCTCGCTTCCATTTCTTGATGAACATTAAAGATTGCCTCACACCAAACGAGGGCATATGTGGGACCTTAACTTGTAGTGGAATAGATTCCAACTTCTGGGTGGTGGAGATTGCCCCATCAATGTCATTTCTCACATTAGCTCATTGAATAGTTTACTTCATAATATAAGCAGAGACGACAGTGAATCTGGCTCCATGCTAAAAGGATTCCGTGATTATCCTCTCGGACTTTTTAATTTCTATTAATTTTCAGAATCTTCTGGACGCTGGAGTTATTCATACTCGTTTTAAAATAATCGGTTTAATTTGATGCTTCAGCCACACACAACACTTGCAAACTTAAGCCACACACATACAAGCAGAGCAGGGAGTCCCTATGAAATTCATCCGGTGGGCTCCACAGAAGAAAATAATGTCACATACGGATCATTGATTGCGTAGATTTACGGCTTCTTTAGAAACTACAAAATGGATTCATACAAAAAATTTGACCAAGCATAATGGAAACCCTAACACAAGTGGCTCTGTCCACGTATGAACTGATGATATGATCGTCCGTTTGCAAGTGTTTCCTACAAGTTACCATTATGGTCGGTGGAAAACTCGGCCAGTTCTGTTTTCAACCTCAGTATAATGAGGGACAGTACATATTTGTGAAAGCAGATCTGCTTCGGGTTGCATCAACGGATGGACCCTGGATGAAAAGGCCGCCTTCACCCAAATCGCTCCTCGCGTGAATGGCTTTACGAAGAGTACAAGAAGAAGAAGAAGGGGGTGAGGAAGAAAGTTGTGTATAATATCTTTAATGAATGGATATATATCACTTTACTTTAAACTTAATTTGCCTTCACCTATTTCTATATTATAAGATGCAAGTTGAGTTAACCAATAGAGATCATTGAATATAGATTACACTCTCAACACTTAAACCAAATCAACAATGACTTCTACAAAGTGACAATTTGACATTATCTATACTTGCACTAAAAAAAGGCAATGAGTTTAATCTTATTGTGTATCCCCAAATGGAGTGATGAGAATAATATTTATAAAATATGGAGAAATATCTTGAAGTGGTACATTTTAAAACAATACGTTTTCAATTAAAAAATCATAACATACCACTTTAATAAAAAGTCATAACCATATATTCTTTTCATGAATCAACATAATTAAATAATTAATAATTATTTAAAATGATTTTTCTATTATGAGTTATACATTTATAGTAGTTAGAGTTATAAATTTTTATGCAACTCTTAACATAAACTCTTTTATACTATAAGAACATAACCTTTGAAAAATCATATATCTTTGTTTTAAAAAAAAAATACTCCAACAATCACAGTAATGATGAAGCAGATTAATCCGATGAGAGGCCTAATGATATGCATATCGGCAGTACCATATTGAATGATTGGGGTTTTGATTGCAGGTTAATGGAGGGACAACTTTTGACAAAGATACAGACAAAAAGAGTTCGATGACATGGCACTTTCGTGTGTGAACACGAAGTTTCAAAAATATAGCTTCAGAAATATATACATGTGGCTCTGTACGATGTGTTGTGCGTCCCCGATCTTCATATTAAAATGAAAGTGCAATAATCTGACATTACAATCTTGTCACAAATTGGCCCCACGGCTGTGATTAAACCCCTGCATCATCATCATCATCATCATCATCATCATCATCATCATCATCATCATCATCATCATCATCATATAAACTGGTTGTCTCACGGCATAATCCTCGGTTTTTTTGGGCCTCCGTCTATTGTTTGTGTAGCGATTACTCGAATTCAAATGCTTTGAGATTCTATAGTTCAATTTTTGAAGTACTTCATGAAGAAGCCGATATGATGCTCGTGAACAGCCGGACTCAGTTGTGCAGGGATTTCACTTGTGTTTTTTATGTGCTTAAGCTTTTGCCATGGCCTTGTATAAGGAGAAATTCTTGGGCGCACTGGTTGCCCCCAATCAAAATACCAAACCATTCCTCTGTGAATCCCACTTTCCAATAAAAATCAT
>JANTPZ010003937.1:0-10050 GCA_025593235.1 Vachellia pachyceras
GAAAGCGAAAGGGAAAGGTTTGTATGTTGATAGGAACAAGTTAATGGATGAACCTTTTTTTAATTATTATAAAAATATTTAAAAATTCAATAAATATATTTTTAATATATTAATTATTTATAATTATATTAATTATTAATAAAATATATAATAAAAAATAAATAAAATAGAATAAATTTAAAATATTAAATATATAACTATATTATATAAATATATTTTAAATATATTAATTATTATAATTATATTAATTATTAATAAAAATATATAAAATATATAATAATAAGGAAAATAGGGATGAGGATGGTACGCGTATCGAAGGGCGAAGGACCGAAACCGGTTCCGCCTCAAGCACAGACAACAATGGCTTCGTTTGGAAATCCGTTGGGAAAACGGACACAGATTCTGAGGTACTTTATGTGAGAGGAATTTTGTCTCGACTTGCGTGAGAATGGATTTTAGGAGCCAAAACAGCATTCCCAACGGAAAACCAAACGCAGCCAATCCCTTTTCTCCTCTCTCCAACCATCCCTCAAGATCTTCAAGCCGTTGTTGCGTTTGAAAGCTCATATTTTTAGCATGATTTAATCACTTGATCATCTCTTCATTTAGTCTCAAGGCAAAGGCCCTTTTCTCCCTCCCTCCCTCCCTAACAAACCCCCCAGAGCATTTTGCTGACTCACGAATGGGTTGTGGGCAATCGAAAATAGAGAATGAAGAATCGGTGGCTCGCTGTAAAGAACGCAGGAACTTGATGAGAAATGCGGTTGTTGCTCGGAATGCCTTCGCCGCTGGCCATTCCGGTTATGTTATGGCTCTCAAGAACACTGGGGCTGCACTGAGCGACTACGGCCACGGTGAGAGTTACGTCACTCAAGAACTCCACCAGTTGCCATTGGACACCGCTTCAGAGCCGCCGCCTCCGCCTCCACCTCTCATGGAAGACAACCTCCCGCCACCTCCGCCCCCGCTCCCAAATTTCTCTCCGAGCCCGCTTAAGCGCGCCGCGACGATGCCGGCTATTGCAATGCAGCATCAAAAACCCTCCCGCACGATGGATTCGGACACCATTGCTGAAGAAGGTGAAGATGAAGAAGAAAATATTGAAATGGGTAAAGGTATTGGAGGAAAGTCGCTAAAAAAGGGAGGATCTGAAGCAGCGTCGTCTTCTCCGCCCCGGACTCCGGATACGAAGTCAGTTCCTCCTATGCCTGAATCGAAGGGCATGGCTTGGGATTACTTTTTTATGGTCGATAACATGCCAGGACCATCTTTGGGTGGGGAAGATGAGATTGAAAATGAGAACGAGGAGAGTGAAGCAATGGGCTATCATGGAGCTGAGAATGTGGGTGGCGGCGGAAGCAACATGAATGAAGTTGAACCCAAGACGCCGGAGAAGGTGGAGGTGAATGTGCAGGAGGAGATAGTGGAGTCTGTGAAGGAGGCAAAGCATATAGAGCACTCGAAGACTGCTCCACCAGACTTTCGGAGAGCAATGAAGGTGGGTCCAAGTGTTAATCTGATGCAGATTCTTAATGAGCTTGACGATCATTTCTTGAAGGCCTCGGAGAGTGCACAAGAGGTCACCAAGATGCTTGAGGCCACCAGACTGCATTACCATTCAAATTTCGCAGATAATCGGGGTAATTTCGCGTTGAGTAATTTGGGTTTACCATTTTTGTTAGATTCCCTCTGGATTCTCCCTATTATATAATTATAAATGGCAGTATGTCTTCAATTTATTTGGAAACTATTGATCACTGCTTATATGTCTAAATCAGGTCTTAGCATAGTTTATCATTCTATGTTTGTTTTAGATACAATACACAGTACATGTTCTTCTCCATTAACATCCATTGTTCAATGTGTTGTGGGATTTGTGTGAATCAACCCACACATCTCTTTAAGCCTTAGTTGTTACCTTTATCATTGCATTATCTATGCAAATGTTGAAAAAGAAACAGGTAGTTAGACATTAACTTGTTCCCAAGGGTATGGATACTTGTTGAGCTTTTTTGGATGACAATGGCAAATCCCCTCTCATTTATTCTCAACTTTCATGATGAAATTGAAGCTTTATGTTGTTTTATTCCGTTCCCCATTTCTTCAAAGGTGTGAGCATGCTATCACTAATCATCAGTTTGAAGGGATGAAATAATTGATGCTTGCTTTTGCTTAGGCGTCACATGCATCTGCACTTTTTCATTGTTGGGCATAAATGGTTGAACTAACCTGCAGTTGTATGAGCAGGACATATTGATCATTCTGCTAGAGTTATGCGCGTGATAACATGGAATAGATCATTCAGAGGCATGTCTAATGGCGATGGAGCAAAGGATGATTTTGATTCAGAAGAATATGAAACTCATGCCACTGTCTTGGACAAACTGTTAGCCTGGGAAAAAAAGCTGTATGAGGAGGTGAAGGTAAGTGTAATTTTACACACTGAAAATTTTGTAAACAGAGGAATCTGAGTGACCAAATGCTTTGGTTGACCAGCTGAAGATGCAATCTTCGACGTACCTTTTTCTTCAAGAATAATTGTGTGGAGCTGATCTTCTTTTACTTTGATGACGTGTGACTTTTAACAGCAAGCTGAGCAGATGAAGTTTCAATATCAGAGGAAAGTTGCATTACTGAACAGACAGAAGAAACATAATGCGAGCGCTGAATCTATGGAAAAAACCAAAGCAGTTGTAAGCCATCTACACACAAGATATATTGTTGACATGCAATCAATGGATTCAACAGTTTCAGAAGTGAATCATATTCGCGATGCACAGTTATATCCGAAACTAGTTGCTCTTGTTAATGGGTAAGTATTTACCTTTACCATCTGAAATAAAAAAGATCAGTGTACTCCCGTATCAGTGTTGCCTCTCTATACTGTTTGTGGTATTTTTGGTAATTTTGTTGTGATGCATGAAGAACTTGGAAGATAATTTTGTATTTGCGTGCTGTGTCTTTCTGTTACGTGATCTCAATCTATTCAGGATGGCCGGTATGTGGGAAAATATGTGCATACATCATGATAGCCAACTCAAAATAGTTGCAGATCTCAAATCTTTGGATATATCTCAAGCTCCTAAGGAAACAACCAAACATCATTATGAGCGGACTGTCCAGCTTTCCAATGTTGTCCAAGAATGGAATTTACAATTTGACAAGTTTGTGACTCACCAGAAACAGTACATCCAAGCTCTTAGTAGTTGGCTAAAGTTAAATCTAATTCCCATTGAAAGCAGCCTAAAGGAGAAAGTATCATCTCCGCCAAAAGCCCAGAATCCGCCTATTCAAGCCCTCCTTCAAGCTTGGCATGATCATGTGGATAGGCTTCCAGATGAGCTCGTGAAATCAGCTATTTCCTCATGTGCTGCTGTGATAAAGACCATCATACTTCAGCAGGAGGAAGAGATGAAGCTAAAGGAGAAATGTGAGGAGACAAGAAAGGAATACTTGAGGAAAAACCAAGCATTTGAGGAATGGTACCAGAAGCATTTGCTGCGGAGGGGTCATGATGAAACAGATCATGAAAGAGATGAAGTAACTGCAAACAATCCTGTAACAGAGAAGCAGTTTGCGGTGGAGAGCTTGAAGAAGAGATTGGAAGAGGAAATTGAAGCTCACCAAAAACACTGCGTTCAGGTTCGAGAGAAGTCGCTACAGAGTCTCAAGACTCGTTTGCCTGAACTGTTCCGAGCAATGTCAGACTATTCTCATGCCTGTGCTGATGCTTATGAGAAACTCAAGTCTATTGCAAATTCACAGGGTGCTGCTCCAAGACCGTAACAATGTAAAAGCTTCAGTTCGCTTCTGATAAGATTATGGATTTGTAAACATAAGGTTTCATTCACCCTTCCGCAGAAGGGGGTTGTTCGTAATGGCCAGGGATGCATATTTATCAATTTGATCTTGTGTGAAAATTTTGCCATGGCTTCTTGACCATTTTATTCACGCAAGACCTTGGCGCTGTAGGTTTCTTTTTACAAGATAAACTCTAAAAATATGAATGAAATTTATCATCTGGTTTATGGAGTGGATGAAGAGTTTATGTGATTCATCTTTCTTGACACTCCAGATCCAAAGTGTTGATCAGAAAATGCTGCGCACCACCCTTTGACTTGCAATAGAACAAATGAATCTCTTCTACGGCTGCCGAGTTTGGCTTCGTAACATGTGTGGTGGTTGTTGGGCTTGTTTGTTAAGTCCGTTGGGAGAACGGACACAGATTCTGAGATAAATATGTGAGAGGAATTTTGTCTCGGTAAGCGCAGGAATGGTTTTTGAATGCCTAAACGGGCTATCCAAACAAGCCTGTTGAATGTTTTATGCTTTTTTTAATGGTAAGCACCAAGAGATTAAGGTTACAAACAGAATCAAATCCACAACCTTATTAATGGATTGGGGTTAATCCGCAACATTCCACTTATAGTGTGTTTGGGAAATCCGTTAGGAGAAAGGAGTTACGACTTCCGAAGTAATTTTATGGATTTCGAGATGGTTTTGTTTTGACTTATGTGCACCGTTGGAGAAAATGAGTTTCCAAACAAACATATAATTGTATGTTGCTTGCAAAGTCATTGGCGTTGAATGTTTTATATAATCTTAGATTTTTTTTTTAAGTATCCTTGCATTTCAAGGAGACGAAACACGATCGGATAAGAAGGTGGCTGGCAAATGATGACTCTTTCGGCCGTAAAAATTTGACGTTCCTAACTCGTGTCGCATCATCGAGCCACGTTATTCCGTGGGCCAATCCTATTTATATAGTATTTAAAACCTGAGACACCCGTTTAATTCAGCTTCTTTTTCTTCTTTAAAAAAATCATTGTTCAACTTGCTATTATATATTACAGATAAGAATGAAGAATAACACTCTTGAGAAACAAAAAAGTCTTCGCATCATACACAAAGTTATCAGAAGCGAAGGCTAAAGGGGAGTATAGAAAATTCCTTCCTTTTCCTTCCTTCCTCATTACCCTTAATAGCTTATGGCCTAATCAGCAGAATCTGAATCATAATGTCATGTGGCAAGCCTGAAAGCTTCACGTAGCAAGTTTTCACTGTGCTCTATAAAGCCACAGGCGTTTCAGCAAAACTTGTATCTCTCTGAGCCTCTGCAAATGGATGTGACGAAGTACTGGTTCAGCTCAAGCAGTAATAGTCAAGCAACTCAAAGAATCCGTCTAGGTCGAAGCTACACGAAACCACGTAGCTCCGGCCACGGGAGCTACGATGGCGCAAGAACAGTGTGGGATATTCTCCGGAGAAAACTCAGAAAGCATAAGAAGGAAGTTTATGACCCAGAGACATATTCCAAGAACTTTGACCAAGGAGTGGGATCCATGGAGCCCGACAACCTCTGTCGCTCATTCTCGGCTAGGTTTGCTGATCCATCAAGGATTTTACCACCTAAACATTTATTGGATTCGTGAACAAAACCAATGTAACATGTTCCATGTCCTCTTTCTTCCAGGTATTAGTCGTCTCAAACTATTTGATCTAATACATGGTATCATTGGTTTTAATCCAGTCCTATACAATGCATATACATGCTTCTTCTTCCCTGGAGTTCATTCGTGTAGTTTTTCTCTTTCTGGGTTTGACCATGTCTGATCATGATGAATGATCTTGAAACAATAAGAGAGAAGCTTTGAAGTTTGAATGTTTCAGACTTCAATTTTCTACCTTTCTTTCGTCTCAAGCAAAATAATAAAAAAAAGAGCGACCTAGCTAACTCCTCACGCAGCACGCTCATACCGACCTTTTTTTTCCTTAATAGATTAAATGAACTGCTGGCGGCCAAAAAACAAAAGAGAATCTTGAGTGCCTAGTAAGCCTAAAAGAATATATACTCTTGTAAGTTCCCAGGGAATTTCACATGTAAGTATGTCAGAATCGCAATTAATTTTAATGATTGAAATTATTGTTAGGAAGCTGGGCTCTGCCAGATAAAGAAATAGAAGTTTAAAGCTTGAATCTGAAGAGTGTGTTTTATACGAGTTAAAAAAGCATATTAATGTAAGTTGTAAAAAAAACTCATTTCACGTATTTTTAAAAGTAGTTTTCCATCCTTAATTTAAACTGATCTATCTATAGGCTTTTTTTCAAGACTCGCTTAAAAGCCTTCAAGATGGATTTAGGTACTCAAGAGATTTTTTCCTCTTTTGGTTTGGGCATAGATCAGAGTAGCATTTAGATGTAGCTTTCCCAGTTTGAACTTAGAACGATATTTTTATACTACTTGCGACCCGTACGCTTGTGGTAAGCTACAAGACGAACAATACATGTAAATTAACGGAAGCCACCCGAATTTGAATAGAATTTAGGAATAATGAATATGAACTCTAGTGTTTTCTATTCTGGGGTTCATTCCAACGTGGTTCCGTAATGTGGAGTTAGGGGGTCAGATTCCGCTCAAATTCCGTTCCAAACGATGAAAATTATTTTTAATAATCCACTTGTCAGTAGATAATAGCCATGTTTGGGAATGATTATCGGAAGCCTAAACGTACGTTAATAATATTTTCCATAAAATGAGATAACCTACTTCACATATTTACCTCAATTCGCATAAAAGTACTTTTCAATATATATGCTAAGCATGAGTATAAAATTCGAATGGTCAAAACTGCCATCATCAGATGTTGATGTTGGAGACTCGCCGTTTCGTTGAATTCAATTAATTCCATAATCACTTAATAAACCAAGTTTGAATATGTCAACGTTAATGTGTGTGTGTGTGTGTGTGTGACCACTTTCATGAATTTTATGAATGGCTTGATTTTTCTTTTAAAAGGGTCAAAATTTGGGACAGAGAGATCAAAAGATACAAGAAAAAGAGAACAGGGTTGATAGTTGCAGGGGGGGCATGCTTTCGCCGAAAGGCTCAGACTTTGGTGTGGGGCAGCACGTGAAGCATGGACCCGTGATTGGCTTTATTGTTCAGTGAGAGAGACAGTGGTAGTGTGTAGCTATTTATTAGTACCGTTCGGTAAATTGCCAAAAGTTCTTATACTCACGTTCAACAGTATTTTTTCGTAAAATGAGACAATCTCCTTCAAATATTTACCTCATCTTGTGTGAAAGTACTTATAAGTACTTATGTGTATGTTTGCGTGCTTTTTGAGGTTTTCATTGAAGCTCCAAAAGTACAAAAATGAAGCTACTCACTCTTTCAGACTAAACAGGTTTTAGATGCTTCTTCCAATTATCTCAACAGTGTGTGTGTGTGTTGAAGAACAATCTGGCAAAAAATATGTTTAAAAACAAATAAAGATTGGATGGGGTGTTGCAATCTTTTATTTCTTCTCCAGATTATGGGTTTTCCATTTTTTAAAAAAATTATGGGATTTATTTTAAGAGATAATATGAAAAAATAATATTGATTTGGTGGATGGGTCTTCAAACTCAAGATATTAGACTTGGGCCAACCTAATATCAAGTTCGTTTTAAGTTGGATCAAACCACTGGCTATAATATCTAACCTGAAGAAATTTCAATCCAATTTTGGATCAAATAGAAACCAGACTAGCCTATAAAATGCATAGCCCTAATGGCCAGTTTAGTATGGTGGAAATGGGAGGATGGAATTGGAATTAGAATTCAATTATATAATGTAGCCATGTTTGGTACGATGGAATTACATGAAACATTCTATGGAATTCTATCTGTGCCCCTCATTCTTCACATCCTTCGTACCAACTCCATTGCCGCATTCTTGACCTCCATATTTCCACAACGATGATGACCTCTGCATACAATTTGTGATGGCGACGTGATCCCCATGATGCGTTGATCCCCATCTCCGACTATGGGCTTGTTTGGGGAGGCAAACAATCTATTCCTCCTCTTATCGAGATAAAATTCTTCTCACAACCTCGGAATCTGTGATCATTCTCCCAACGGACTTCCCAAACAAGCCCTTTGTCTTCGACTTCGATCTGCGACAACAACAACGATATGACACATCTTCCTCATCTTGGCGTGGAAGGGCTATTTCCAACTAGATTCAACGTTTAAATTTGACTTAATTGGATAATAATATTGAAAAAACCAAAATTGCCCGTTGGAAGGGGAAAAAAGGAGAGAAAGAAATAGCTGACGTGGACTAATCTTTTCTTTTTATGGAAATTTTTACAGGGGTGGTGCGGTAGTCGCTCCATGGCTACTACAAGGGTGCATCTCTTGGTTTTGATCAGTCTTGAGCTCATCCACTCCAGCCACCGGAAAATATGTAGTGTGCCTGCAAAACATTAACAGAATATATATAGTTTATCACAATTAATACTGTGAAACATCATTTTCCGGAAATCAGCTAGTACTTGTTGTTTTGTGGGTGTATCGATTGAATATAAATATATGTAAACCTAAGGGCACGTTTGGTTCAGTGAAATTATAATGCATGGATATGGAAATGGAATTGATTTCCATATCCATGCATGTTCGGTACATTGGAATTGGCTTCCACATGGAAGCCAATTCAACCAAACTCATGGAAATTGATTTCCACCTGCTACCCTATGGAAATTAAACAAACTCCATGGAATTCTTATTTTACCCTTCACATCACCCAACGGCGATAGCTCCCAGCAATGATGGCAACTCACGTCACAGCACCCACGACGACGACACCCATGACGATGGAACCCAGTGACGACGTCAACCAGCGACGATGGCACCCATGATGCTTCGTCTTCGTCTTCGACAGTGAATTCGTCTCTTCTTCTTTGCCTTCGCCTAGTCAATTGAAACAAGAATGGAGCTAGCAAAACGAAATCCACTGGCACGATGGCACACCAACGACGACAAGCCTTTGCCTTGCCGTCATCAGTGTCATCACCGGTCGAGCTTCTTTCACCACACCATCATCTTCATCGTTGTCGTCTATTGGCAAGCATTCCCATTTTTGTCTTCTTCATCTTCAGCGCCTCCAAGAACCTCAGTAAGCATTCCCATTTCCGGTGAGCATTCCCTCCTTGTGTCACCGGCGAGCATTCCTTCCTCTGCAGTCATGGTCGACGCCGTTCACTTTCTGGGATGAAGAAGGATATGAAATGAATTTTTAAATTTTAATTGAAAGGGTATTTCAGTCTTTTTAAATAAAAATTGGGTTTCATTTCCATGACATACCAAACGTACTCTCAAATTCAATATCCATCTCCATCTCCATCTCCATATCCATTTATATTTTCATATCCATCAAAATCAATTCCAAAGTACTAAACGAGGCATAAGGAAGTTCATAATTTTGATCTTGGACTCCTCACACCTATCTCAGCGGTACTGGCCATTGCTTGCTGCATGTGATGTAACCAACTCTCTGCTGCTTCATGCTTCATAGGAAACGATCGACGTCGAGCAATCAGAGCAGGATGCCCTACCACACACACACACACGCACAAAAAAACAAGGCCCACCAATTTAACTAAGTTGATGGCTATTGCATATAGATCAGTGTCAATAGAAATGCTTTTCTGCTGCTGATATATAGTGTGCACGCGTGTGTGTGCAAACAGTAGTGAATCCGAAGAGATTGGAATCAGAAATTAAGCAGACCTTTTCTGTGGGAGTAGAGAGGAGGACCTCCCATTCTCTGGACAAGAAACTCATACTGGTTTTGAATGGCGTCTTCTTTCTTAGAACTGGCAAATATTGAACGAAACCATTCTTCCTCGTCATAATACACCCTTTTGGGGGGGCGGGTTTCAACGCAGTATATATATGTAGAAGTTAACCCCATGGAAACAAGGAGCATGCAAGTAGATAATGGGGGCTGTGTGTGAGATTGTTATTAATATTACCTGTTGTGTTGGAAATAAGTGAGTTAGTTAAAGTGGTTAGTATTAATCACTTAGTTAGTTAATGACCCACATGTCTATATAAAGGGTCATAGTGAATTGATTTAGTGTGTGATTGTATAATCATCACCATAAGGTGAGAGGATGAAGAATCCCCACCAAGAAGGGGAGGATAACTTGGGTCTCCCACTTCAAGAGTCCCCAAGATGGGGTTAGTTCATCTCCCTCAAGAGAGGGAAGATAATTGTTGTAC
>JANTPZ010003939.1:0-16200 GCA_025593235.1 Vachellia pachyceras
AAATATTAAAATTTAGTATTAAGTTTAATATGTCAAAAATTGACATGACTAGTTTTAAACTTGTAACAAAATATCTATTATCCTTATCAAGAGTATTGATGATATCGTAATCTATTATACTCCTTTTGAAAAAGTGCTACTAACACCGTAATAAAACCTCTGGTGTAAAAAGGCTTATATAATATTGATGATTTCTTCTCAATCACCCTCATGTTCCCCCAGCAGCAATGAATACGAAGAAGAATACGAGGGTGGTGGTGATGGCGATGAGTTTAATGAAGGAGATGGAGAACTCGTCGGAAGAGGTGAAGATCATAAGATGAAGAGAAATTCTCTTCAAAAAAAGAATTAATTAGAAGTGATGGAATCATAGGAAGTAGAGAGAAAGTGACATAACATTATTATATACGATACAAGCAATTTTGCACGATCATGGTGCTAGTTACACTTTTTGAAAAAAAATTAAGTATTTTTGCATCTTTACAAAAATATATTTTGAAAAAGTAATGAACAGTTGAACGAAGAAAATGGGTATTATATTTTTGCACAATTTTAAAAATTGATGAATATTTTTACACCCAATATTTGATTATGTTGCTAGCAACACATTTTAAGATAATGGGCATGTTTGCCCTTTTACCCTAAAGAAATTTTTTTAAAAAAAATCCACTTTATAAAATATTTTTAATTTATTTTATTGTTTAATATTTCAGTAATAGTTTTATAAAGTCAAATCTTCATACCGCTCTATTTAGATAGGCAATTAAACGGTTTGATTTTGAATAATTTAAATTTAATTTTATAAAATGAAAAGTGAAAATGAAGTGAGAGAGGGTTTAGGGTTTATAATTGGAGGGAATTGATCTTTCGGGCCTTCCCCTGTTCTTTTTTCTTTGCCAGCAACTTCATCGTCCTGGAATGAATAGATGTTATAATTTAGATACCATGTTTAATAAAGTCGCTGAAATATAAGAAAACAAAGGAGCATTAATTTGTCTGCCAGACCAAGTTTCTGGTCCTACAAGCTTACACAGCATAGCAGGATTCAGAAGCTGAACAATGAAAGCTTGTATATGTTATAACTTTACACCATATATAGAGGATAGGAACCCGCCTGGCTCATAGTTTACAACCAAATTTGACACAAGGGATGAAAAAGAAAAAAGGAAAACAACAAAGAAAGATACCTGGCAGAATGAAAAGGATTGAATCACTTCCCAATCTCTGTTCCATCCTGATAAAATATTACTTAACCTTATAGGCATCTATAATTGCCTACTTCTAAGGTGTTTTTTTGGCATGTGAATATACAATGATAACTCTGGCTTTTAACTATATATATATATAAGATTCCTAACATCCTTTGCCTTGCATAATGTTCCAACTTCTGCTTCAATTCCCGCACTTCTTATCCTCAAACACTCCAGGCAAAAGCTTCTCAAAAGTTTCGAGAAACAATCCCCATTCGCCTTGGTTCATTTCTCCTAATGAAGTGACCCCTGTTTTACAATTCCGGTTCCATGATGACATACTAACGCTCTTTGTGAGAACCCCCTTTGTCTCACTCTCACTCTCATCGATCTTTTCAGCATCCAAGGTTTTGTTCTGATTATCATCCTCCTCATTTGATCCATATGATCCTCCAAATGGCAAACCTGGCATTCCTAAGCCCTTGTTCAATCCGTTTTGAGCTGGATTGTCTTGTTTAATTGTGTTAGACACTTGTTCACTTTCATCTTTCATCTTCTCCAGGTTGGAAGCACGACGGATGATAACCTTGGATCGGGAACAAATATCTTCCAGTTCACTAGGCATTTCTTCTCCGCCACAGCACTGTCGAGTCATCATTTGGCCAATATCACCCATACAGATGCCAGCGGCAGCAGCTTGCTTCAAGAAAAGCGTGCAAACAACAAGAACCCTTATAGAACACTCCCTCAGAGAAGGAAGCTTAGTTCTGAGAAGCTCTGCATCTTTAAATGGATTGAGTTTGGATATGTAATCGAGCTCAGACTCAGAAAAAGGAATGGAGGCTTGTGGCCAATGAAGCCACTCGAAATATGGATCATCCAGCCACTCAGGAAGGCAAAGGCCATGGTCTATGGGAACAAGCTCGGCAACTCCACAGGCATTATAACTATGGCGACCTTGTTTCTTCTTCACAAGCATATTTCCTGCATGTCTGTCAAGATTTAGAAGCCTGATGTCTAAGATCCCGATCTTGTGAACAGAAGCAACAGAAAAAAAAGAAGGGCCCAACTCTGCTGCGTCAAAATCATGATCAACAAAGCGTTGGAGGGAAGCGATTTTACAAGGTATTGCTGATGGGACTGCGGCTGCAGCATCAGTAAAATAGAAGGCAGCATGAGAGAACTTGACTAAAGCAGTGGGAGGCACACCAGCGAAGCTTCCGTGGTCAAGGAAACAAGCAGCTAACTCACGTATCCCAGTTTCACCGACCCGAATGGAGCGTTTCAATCCAGGTTGGCCAAACAATGGACCCCTCAAGCCTTTTGGATTGTTGAAGGCCAAAGGTTCTTCATCCGCTGGCTTAGCCACGGCTATATCCTTGCCGTTTTGGCTACGGAAAACATAGGCACCACCTAACCCTTTTGAGACAGGAATAGGATGAGAACCAGAGGCCATAGCTATGGCAACTTCCACAACTAGTACATGAACTGGGGCTCCACTGCCACCAACTATCTCAATCTTGGGATAAGCAAGATCTTCACCTGCAGAAAGCGTTAAAGGTAGGCATGGAGTGGAGAAACTGCGGGGAAAATTACTGGATTCAATTGATTGTTTGGAGGACTTCTTAAGACTCGATTGATCAAGTTCTAGAAGGTGCTGATCAATGTGACCGTAGGATTGGAGTCGGCTAAATGGCTTAAACCCATGATGTTGTTCTATGGCTACAGACATTGTGGAGAATCTCATCCAGATGAGAGTGGCAGCGGCAGCGCATTCCAAATGCGATTCTTCTATTAAAGATCCCCGGAAAATTAGTTTCCTGAAGGCGAAGACATCTGCAGCTTCAAAACTAGAGTTTCCTGGAAATTCTGTATATGAAGAATTAATGTACTTGATTGAGATAGAGTAAAAATGGCAATATAGAATAAAATAGACAAGAAAACCAATTCATATCACAAGATAGCTTCGCCAGAACGCTTACACAGGTCGGGTCCAAAATCTTGCACGCATCAGGTTGTAAAAAGAGCCTTCAGGAATTTCATGGTTGTAATTAAGACGAAGAAATGAAGATTCATATGCCATTAATTGCAAGTGCGATAAATGAGAGAGAGAAAACTTTTTAGCATTTATCACAATTTATTGCTTCCCACAGACTCTGCTATGCAAATGAATCATTTATTACCCAAACAGTTCAATTTTTTGCTGAGGAACGCTAACCTGATCGAATGAAGCCATGCAAAAATAAGAAATCAACATTTTGTCTTAATCTTTGATTTTAATTAAACGGAGTTGATGCTAAGCATATATTTGCCTATGGCAGCTTAGCTTATCAGACGAATATAGGAGTGATCATCATTTTATTTGTCATCTGTTGGAACAATGATCCCTTAAAATTACGTTATACCTTGTTATGTTTGTTACCACTCGGATAAAACAATTGTTACGTTAGATGTCATTGAGTTCAATAACCAAATTATGATCATGCGTTAATATCATACAAGAACATGTAATACATGAATACAGCAGACAGACAGATCAATAAAAACACGATGTGCGAATCCTTACTGAATATTGCTTGCAAGGGGTAAATTCAAGATGAAGGCTTAAACGTCGGGTACCAAACAGAAACGCAGGGCCATATTTCGCTCACATTTTTCTCGAATCCCTCATAACCTGCACGATTTGTCAAGCAGAAAAGAAGAACCGGTGAGGCTTCATGTTCATCAAAGAAGAGCGCAAAGAGTATAAAACAAAACAGCGAGAGCAAAGCAGCCGTGTTGTGCGTGTGTAAACATATATAATACAGGAGACACATCCAAGAACGCTCGCGGAGATAATAAGAATGATATCATCACCATCCCACGAGATCTGAGATGCATTCATTGATGAATCGCAGAGATGAAAATTGACGTGCATGATGACAGGGCTAGCATCGTAATAAATGCAAGTAATAGGAATGAATCAGGTGAGAAACCAAAACATTAAACATGAATGAACTGCGGAATGAAGAGAAGAGAGAGAAGGAAGGTACTGTGAAGAGTGGGAAGCGACGGAGAAAAGAAGGAAAGAGAAATGGAAGAAGGGTTCCACCGCCACTCTCACACACCCTGCCTTGTGAGGCTAGGCTTGCCTTGGTTCTTCCACTTATTATGTCTCCTTTCTTCCTCCTTCCCTGATGCTTCCTCCCTCCCCCCTCCCTCGCTTTGCCTGCGTTACTATTTTTGCCCTTTTCCCCTAATTTGGGTCTTCACGTAAGCACGCACCATGTGACATTCAAACCGATCATGCCTGCATTTCGTGAACCCTGGGCCCACCTTCTTATTCTTCGGCCTTGCACCCCTCCCCGCCTTTTCTTCCTCCCTCCAACACTATTCCGTGGAAAAGTTTATTTTTTTTGGGGTTAAAGTACGCGGCTAGAACTCTTCATATTATTTCATAGCTATTCTTGGGTGTATGAAATCATTATATAAGTGAATCAAGAGACAGCCAGGAGGTGCTTCATACACAGTAGTATCCTCACCACTCATATAGCTAAAACTTGCTCAAAAATCTGTACTTCTATTTTCTTCCCTATAGATGTGTTTAAACTCTATTCCAAGAAAACTATCTAATTCTTGCTTTACAATTTTCAATAAAATAGAGGTTGAGATCTCACCTTCCATAGTGTCCTCCAGGAGCCGTATTGCTGTGCTAGAGTCGCTTTCCACAATGATATTGTCTATGTTCAGCTTCTTTGCAAGTTGTAGACCTGCTATAATTCCCCATAGTTCAGCTTTTAAGGCTGAGCAGTTCCCCAACCTCCTTGAAAATCCCTTGATCCATCTTCCATCACTTCCACACAGCAGCCCTCCACAACTTGCTATGCCTTCATTTCCTCTCAATGTTCCATCAACATTTAACTTTATCCATCCTTCCTTTGGTGCCTACCAGCTGAGATACAGAGCTTGTTTTCTCATTTCTGTTTCAGTATATTTCCCCACCACCTCTATGACTTCTCTTGCACACTTCTCTATAGCCATCCCCTGGTTCCATGGTGGGATAAAGTCATCCTCAAAAATGCTTTTGTTCCTCCAGGTCCACATGTGCCAACAAGTTATTCCAAAAATAATAGCCCATCTGTTATCTCTTCTGGCTAGGTTCAGTTTGAACCATTCGATGCCTCTAAGATGATGAAATTCAGGTTCAATGGTAGGTCCGCCCAATTGTTCCCATATTCCTTTTGCTGTCGAACAATCCCTTAGCACATGCATCAAATCCTCAACTTTTCCACTGCATCTATGGCAAATTGCACTTCCTCCCATGATTATGTTCCTTCTTTTTGCTGTTAACAATCTGTTCTGAGCTGCAAGCCAGATGAATACTTGTATTCTTCTATGTCCTTTCCAAGCCCATAGCTTTTTCCAAAATGAATCAGCGGAAACTTGTTCGTTTTTTATCGTGGAAAAGTTTATTTACTCTTTAAATTCAACAGTATTTTTCCGAAAAATGAGATAATACCCTCTAAATATTTATATCGGTTTGCATAAAAGTACTTTTTTACCGTGTTCCCAAACGGACTCTCCATGTATAAAGGCTGGTGGCTATGTAACTAAATGTGTTTATGTTTGGTTTTTGATAGTGAATCAAATAGCATTGTTTTTAATGAGATGAAACTCATGCTTAGCAAAATATAGTGCATGCTTGGGAAACAATTTTCGTCAACGGTACACGTAAGTCAAGACAAAAGTATCTAGAAATCCGTAAAATATCTCAGAATCCGTAACTCCTTTTCAAACACACATAATCAATCATTAAAATACGACACATTCTCAAAACAATGAAACATGATTGCTTCTCATAAATGATACGTATAGCTAATAAAAAAGATTTACAAAACTCCATGAATAAGGGTAACGAAATTGACAACTATTTTTTATGTCATAATGTAGCGAAATGAGATAAGTAATAGTAATAATAATGAAACCAGCCTTTGGTAAAGTTAACGTGTTTGTTTGGAAAAGTTTATTTACTCCCCATAAACACGTTCAACCGTGTTTTTCATAAAACAAGATAATCTCCTCCATATATTTACCTCGATTTGAGTAAAAGTACTTCTTTACCGCGCTCACAAATGGATGCAATAAAAATGTAACTCATAATCTATAAAATTGCACATTTCGATTACGAGAATTTTATTGGTTGAAAACTTATATGAGCCTGATCCTTGATGAGCCACCCAGCTCCTGTGTTCTCTTTTTAAATGATCGGCTCAGTGGATCACTGGACGAGGTCAAATTAATTAATCATAATAATCAACTAGTTTGTCCCCCAAAATGATAGCCACCGACTAGCTTACCTCTAATGAATTTTTGTTCATAATTAATGCTATTTTTTTTAATTTTACCATTAACACCAACATTCATGTTAACACTCACCAGCTAGAGACGTCATGCTTGAGAATTCTATATAAGAAATAGATAGATTATCATGAAGTGTTAATTATATTTTTTAAGACTCTTCCTATTTAAAATTTCATCAATTGCAGCTTCCATAACTTACTAGATGCAATTAAAAATATTAATTATGGATAAATTTGAAAATCATTCATTTTTAGGCCAAGTTAATGACCTGACTATCTCTTTAAGGTGGGTAAGGCCTTAGGAGGTGCCTTATAATAAGCATCAGAGGCAATATTCCCTACACTGGAACCTACTATTATATGTTGCAGACTTATTAAAAGATTTTTCATTAATTTCATTCCTTCATTGAACCTTGCAGTGATTCTGATTTGGGGAAAAAAATCAAGCATACCATGACTGGAAAAACAGGCCCATAATGACATGAACAGCCTATAAAACTATATTTGGAGAAGAGGTATAGTTGTAAGACGAAAAATATTCAACAAATAGCATAACATAAAGAAGGAATAACGTGAGGAAATATATTGAGAGAACATCATGCATAGGCGGGATGTATTCAAATATATTTATTTTCCTTTGCATGCAAGCAGAGGTCGGAAGGTTCATGAGCGGACAGGCAATGCATCGTTTGGTTGAATTCCATTGGACACAGAAGAGAGAGGCTTCTTCACATTCTGCTGTTTCCCAGACGATAAGCTTACTTCCCCTTCTATGCCTTTCTTGGGATATGATCTTCCACTCTCACGCACAAGATTGTTGATTATGGATGTCAATTCATTATCCTTCAACAGAGACTCCATAGTCACATGTACACCTGACAAAAAGTTACAGCGTACAATTCTCAGACTCAGAGCCCCGTTCGTGTCTGACTAGCCAGAGTGAGCATTATGACAGAGATATGCAAGACTTACGGTATCTCCAGTAATGCTTCGGGTTTGTTGGGTCGTTGATTGTCTCTTCTTTTGCAGGACGTGTTGTATATTCTTCTTTCAAGGCCAGCAAGTCCTGTCCACGAGAATGACGGGAGTTTAAGTGCAGAGACATAATATCATATGACCAAGTTCTTTCTTTTTAGTTCCCCTACTAAATCGATGGCCCTAACATGTCTGTTAGAACTTGGAAGAATGAATACCTGGAGAGGGAAAATGGCCCACATTGATGGGGATTCAACATGTTGCCTTATGATAAAATATGCAACTTCAGGAGTACATTGATCAGGAGGCAAAATGTCGGACTCCATCGCAGTCCTGAAAAATCGGAGCCTTCTATCTTCATCTTCTTCCCACCAAGCTCGCAAGGTTGCAGCGTCATGACACGATGGGGCACATACCTGCAGAACATGGACATAACTTTCATTAACAACTAACAATTTTACAAAGCAATTTAAAATTTAAAAAAAATCTTACCGTCATGTAGCTATAATGAGAAGGAATACCAAATTCCAGATCAGGTTCACTAGGCATGCGTTGAATGCGCAACCCAAGTAATCCCAGTTCTTGCATAACCTGCACAAACAAAATTTAAAAAAAAAAAAATCTTCTAATATCCTTAGTATGAGTGAAATTGTGTGCGCTCTGTCCCTAACATAGGGGTACGTCATGAATGAAGTGGATTAGACATACAGGATGAACACATGAAGGAATAAGGCCGAGATCTTCCCCACAGGTTAGCATGTCTGATGAGTTCATAAGGACAGGGAGAGTCTTCAAAGAATTTTCCCTCCAAAGATTCTCTTGTCGGTGGAAGTAGTAGTCATAGTACAATCTTTTTAGAACATTTTTGCTGTATAATGTGAAAAATAGAAAGAGATCTTGTGAGATAATGACATAATGTGCCCGTTTGGGAATTCGGTAGAAAAGGACTTTTATGCAAGTCGAGGTAAATATGTGGAGAGGATTATCTCGTTTTACGGAAAAACACTATTGAACCTACTTTTGGGGAGTAAATAAGCTTTTCCAAACAGACTGAATAGCTCAAGGAAGTGAAAATTTGAGAAGAATTTGATTTTCCCCCACATATAGATCCACAAAGTTGCAGCTACAATATTGATGCGGTAAAAGCCGGTCTTATTAATTTAAAGATAATACCTATGATCATCCAAATCCTTAAAACTTGAAGTATCTTCTAAGCTGAAGCGAGGATAGAATTTTCGACCATCCTCTGGATCTCGTATTAAAACTATGTTCTGCAAGGCAATAAACATAAGGTCTGTCTTGTAAAATCTTCAAAGTATACTAAGCCAAAAATTAGAATAGTTTTCATATGTAAATATCCACGTCAGGGTAAAGAACTAGTGTGAGAGACTGCGCCGGATTTGATCTTGTAAAGAACTAGTGTAAAGAACTAAATTGATAATGCTTGGCTACCTGTATTAGATCGAAGAGACTGCGCCGGATTTGATCTTCACTCTCAAATAAGGACCCATTTGCAAATGATTTTAGCTTGGCAGCGATTTTCTTCTCGGTGTTACAATCCTCCTTGAACTAAAAGAACATAAAGTAATGTGATGTGTCTATTTATTTATCTCTTGACTTGAAATGGGAGCAGGTTTGAATGCAAAGTAATACTATTTGAGCAAGACACTTCCAAGACTCAGCAGAGAACTAATAAGGCAGGCATAACACAGAAAATTCAATCTCAGAAAGATACATTTAAAATCAACCATCGTAAGAGGAGAACACCATAACATTGACAGGAGTAACAACTAAGCATGATGTGAGAAAGAAGCAGTAAATTGGTAAATCCAATAGTCATACACAGTAAAATTCTAATTAATGCAAGAAGATCACCTCAAAGCATTGCTTCTCATATTCATTCAGAAAAGTTGCTGCAACAAATGTCCAAGAATCTCCAAATTTTTCCTGAAAATAAAATGTAAAGGATGTATTAGAATATAGACACTAGACATCAGCATTACATATCATGAGAAACCAGATCGCAGCAGGCTGAAGCATGAGGGAAACCATTTCCAAGCTATTACAATCGTTTGCAGCCTTAAAGGAATGAACTGACCTGTAAGTGTCCCAGCCTAATGTACGGACAGCTCAAGCGATTAAAGTCCCATATTCCTTCACTTTCAAGTTCTTCCTACAATAGAAAATACAGCTCAATAAATAAAGGATAGTCTAAAATAGGAAATTAGATTATTTATCTTGCTAGGTAGAAAAGTTCGGCCTATAAGAAAGTGCCATTCCAATTTAAGAGAACAAACACGAGTACCTGACTAAGGGGAATGGATGGTCGAAATTTTCCAACTAGACCTGTCATAGCATGATCAGGAAGCTCCCAGATACGGAAGAATCCCAATATGTGATCAATCCTATAAGCTGTAAAATATTTTGCCATCTTTCATGGACAGAAGAAAATAGCAACTGTTAGATATTTCCCCCATTAAGAACAGAAAAAAATTATAAATCTCGTGGGACAAAACCTGTGTTAAACGAGCTCGCCACCAAGCATAGTTATCTTTTGACATTTCCTCCCAATTATATGTAGGAAAACCCCAATTCTGGCCATTTTTATCAAAAAAATCTGGAGGTGCCCCAGTTGAAGTGTTCATTCGGAACAAATTTGGGTAAACCCAAGTATCCACACTGTTTTTGTCAACACCAATAGGAAGATCTCCCTTTAGTACCACTCCCATCTCTCTTGCATATTCCGCGGCTTCTGACAGCTTCACATTTGATGTGAATGCAAACAATTAGGTTTTTCAAACATTAAGCTTTTTTACTGCGCACGAAGTAGAACTTATGGGATAAGGTTCGTTCAGCTTACTTGTAAATGTAAATGGTATTGGATATAGTAGTGGAAGCAAATTATGTCATAATGTAGGCTTTCCTTTGATACAAGTTTCTCAAGCTGTAAAACAAAGGGGTCTTTATTACCAGGTTTCCAGAGAAAGGGCAATATACATGTAATGATAGCAATGAGTTGCATATACAAAAGAATCCAAAAATCTAGATCATAAATACATTTAAATGATAAGAGATTATTAAAAAAAATCAAAGGGATGTACCTTATCTTTTGAATAGTGAGAAAAACGACCCCACTGACTGTGATCTGATGTTTCAAAAAAATCCCGCAGGAAACAGAAGGCGGCATAGGGTTTCAACCAATCCTTTTAACATAAAAAAAAGCAGAGCTGAGTTGATGTATAAATTAAATATAACAATATACTATACATAAATAACAACAGCCAAGTTCAAATAGAATAACACTCGAAAGAGGAGGAGAAACGGAAAAACTAAGATAGTCAAAGATCGCTGGCCAAACTATTAGAAAGTGTTGAGATAAACTAAAACCTCATTCTCAGAAAAGAATTTCTGAAAGGAGCTAGAATTCAGGATCAAATTCTTCTCTAGGGCAAAAACTTTCTTGGCAATCAAGAGTTTAGTGGCCATTGTAGCCTCATAATCAACATCCTGTAAAGAAAAACATGAAATTAACCAAACCTGAGTAACAGTCATCCATCAATGGAACATTAAAACACTTACTCATGAATATGAACTCTGTTGTCATAGCCTAAAAATTATCTTGTAGCAGGACTTCTCATTTCCCCAAATTCAGAGTTTAATCACATGGAACAATGAGAATCTAACTCACCATCCATCTTTCCAATGTAAGGAGAACCTCATCTACTAATACAGAGGATATGATCCCAACTTCTGGCTCACTTACCCAGAATATGGAATCCTAATTAGATAATAGCCATAAAATGGACCCCAGTACAAAACCCATAGCCCTTAGAATTTGACATAGCGGTTCATTTAATGCTGCCCACATATAAATCATTAACAACCTTTGTAGATGATGCTAAGATAGAAATAAACAATTGACACTATTACCTTCCTGTCCAAATGCTGCTTCGCCTTCTCGATCTCTTGCTGCCATTTAAAGGAGAACATTTTAAATATCAGCAAAATAATATGAAATAACAAGTTAGCATATTCTCCAATAGAAAGTAAATTTCTAACATGTAACCATGATTTCATCTGGCATATTCTCTGAAAGCGCTTGTACTCTCAGATATATCGGGTGCAGTGCAAAAACAGAGAGTGAACTGCAAAAAAGAAAAAGAAAAAGAAAATGCAAGCAGTTTTAAAAACTATAGAAAGTAATTGTAACAACAAATGGACGCAAGAAATATTATAGTGAGATAAATTTGGTTTCAAAGAAATAAACTAGCAAGTTTTCAAAGTCAGAATACAAAGTTTGAGCTCTAAAATCAGAAAGAATAACTGACTTCAGTAAAAGGAATATGGAAGGAAGAATATAAGCACACCAATAATGATATAAAGACACACACACACACAAGGGAACAAGGCATATATTCACATGTGGCAGTATGGAGAGTGATGCCGCACCTGTATGGATAAGAATCCCACCACATCCCATGAACAGATGTATCATTGATCGGTAAAAGTTGAACTAAATGGAAACCAGATGCTACAGCCCAGTCAACCAGTAGCTTGAGGTCAAGAAACTCTCCGACTCCAAGATCAGATTCTGATCTAACGGAAAACATGGGTATTGCTACACCAGCACCACGCCAAGGCACTTCCTAGCAAAGCCAACCAACAACTGATTATAATCACAAATTGTTCAGGTAAGCACAATGTCAACCTTCCATTAGTGATAAAAACTTAAAAAGCACATTGCTCGCTTACTCAACCGCAGCTTAAGTTCAACATTATACCCGCAGCATGCCATCTGAAAGAAAAATGTATTTTGTTTCACTACTTGAGCAGTTAGTGGATACTTCTCGGTTTGGACCATTCTCTATAGAGATATTTCCAGCCTCGTCATATTTGCAATATCTATATGTGAAATTTCTGTTAAGGAAGAGAATGGGAACCTAAGGAAAATAATAACACAAATATCATCTAAGATCAAGGACTAAGTCCATATTGGATATTGTATTGGAAAATCACTCTTTTGGAACACACAGTCAGCTTGCCAGACAGATTCGCAGCAGTAATTGAGTTTCAGCCCATTGGGGACCTTCCACTGTCCTAACTGTGCATGGCTACCAATCACACATATCTGCACAAGTCCAAGATAAGACCAATCACTTAACTAGAAATAATCGAAGTTTAAAAAAATCAAAATTTAAACAAATAAACAACATGGTTAATCAATACTCTTTTTTTCCTGGGGAGTGGTACTCACTGATGTGCCTTTTGCAATATTTGGACAGCAAACTTTGAACTGGATGACAATGCCATCTGCTTCGCATCAGGAGTCACAAAACCCAGCTTATTAGCAAAATGATATCAATGACACTTCAAAAGAGGAGTTCACACCAAACAATATAAGAAATTTAAACCTATTACGTTAAAAGAGTTACCTTCTTCAGAAAATTTAATGGGGCTAGATCCTACTGGTGTCACCACACCTGAATTCCAGCTCTGCCGAAAGATGACATCTTTAAAAGCGCTTCTGTAAGGGATAGCATCTGAACCAGTCTGGAAGTGATGGTTAGAAAAATAAAGATCTTGATAAGATATTGACATCACGGTAAAATACTAGTGCATAACAGAAAAAGTGAGGAAAATTATTCAAAATCTGCATGCATAGCTAGTTGTCTTAAAAACCTTATTTACATTCTCTACATATCTTTCTTTCTTTCAACAGCCAAATAAAGCACAAACTGAAATCTTAATATGAAATCGCAAATACTTTGGCATAGGAAATAAGCATGTCTTAGCAAGAAGCAAGCTTCTGAGGACTTTAATAAGAAAAAATGTGGGAGAAGTAGAAAGGCACCACCTGCCACAGATCGCGGAACTCAACCTCCTGGCCGCTTTGGATGCCTTCATGGACTAGTAATTCACGCTTCTTTCCCATTTCATTTCTCAGAATTTTTCTGTTATCATCTACAACATAATAATTATACTGGCACCGGAACCCACAAGGCACGGTGATACTTCCGGACCAGATGAGTTCAGTGCCCTGATGAAAGGGCTTGAGCAACATACCCTTCTTCACATTCCACGAACCAAGCACTGGTACAGAGCCACAGACGAGCAAGTTTTGTCCCCACTGAGTGAAATATGGCAACCGAAAACTTATCTTCACCGACTTCACCGCCTTTCTCCCAGAAAACAATCCCGTATTCACCATTTCTTCCAAAAGAAATGGAAGTGTGGCAATATAATGCAATTGTCAGTGCCAAAAGAAGATCAAAAGAATCATTACGTATCAGAACTAAAAGCAACGAAACTCTAGGCACTAATGACGTACCCTTTTGGTCGGTCACGAAATGTAAAAGGAAACAGCAATATAAGATATCAATTCCCTGTTAGATTAATGAAATGCTTCGATTTTTATCCTTCCACTCAGCTCAGTTTAAGTAAACGAGAGGTGGATTTCGGAATTCAGCTCGAAAACCAGAGTCATTTGAACTAAAATTCAGACACAGAAACCATAAGAGGAGTCGCTCAAACAAGGTCAGCAAAAGTGCTAATGTATCAAGTGAAAATGAAGATAGCAAAATGAAATCTACAAGAATTAACACAAAGAAGCCAGACCCAGCTCACCTTACTTGAACCGAAAGAAATGGTTATGCAGGTCTTCCTGAGGGAATTGACAGTAGACTCAAACAGAGGCCTTTGTATTATTAGAAGCAACACAAATGTGGGGAATGGTTTTCAGCTCTGTATACAGATATTTTTCCCTCAGAGCAAAAGTGGGCTGCAATTGAAAACTGCCACAATCGGCGGTTTCTGGGGATTGATATTTGATACCAAAAAGGCAACGATATTTTCTCTGACAGTTGTGGCTGTGACTCGTGAAGTTGCTAGGCCTCTAATGAACCGAGGTGCAGGAGAGGGACACTGCGACCGAGTTCGCTGTGTCAGCAGGCCTTGCAAAAAGATAGCGGTTGTGATTGTGTTATAAAAATAAATTCATATTCTATAGATAGCGGTTGTGATTGTGTTATAAAAATAAATTCATATTCTATAGATATTAAAGTACATTAGTTTCTACAACTAATTTAAATGGATTAATTATAATTTCTGCTAATAAAAATAAAATACGCGGGTCTGCATTTTGCAGCATATTCTCATAAACAGCCAAGTTCGTAATCTATATAGTAATTTGCTGGCCAAAAAAAAAGTAATTGATATACTAACGTGGTTTTTTATAAAAAATCTTTAAGAAAATTTATTATCAAGTCCAAAATAGAAGAATTGATGAATAAAAGATTCTAAAGATCGGTAAAATTACCATAAGGTCTTAGCAGTAACCATTCCAACTGTCATTAACAACCCCACCTACCGTCAATAACAACCAGACCAGCTACAGTTAGGACATAATGAGAATTTTACAAATCTTTAGAACCTTTTATTCATTAATTGGGTTACTTAAAACTTGATGATAAATTTCCCTAAATTTTAATGAATAAGGGACGTCATATATGATTAATACTCATGATTGAGTTATAAATGACTGGGATATGCTAATAAATACTGCATGCATGTAATAAGGTTTAAGATAGGAATGTGTTGACATGGATGCCACCTCGGGTTTACTTTGAATTGGGGGGAAGAATTGGGGAATTTGATTAAGATAATGGGTAGATTGATTTGGTTTGGATACATTTCGTCTGGAGTAAGATTGGAGTGTCTAAAGTGTTTGCTTAATAAATTATTTGTATCCTTCTTTTTTTTGTAATTGTTGATTCACGCTTCACCGCAAAGTCAATGAAACTCATCACATGTGATTCACTCGAGACCGCGAAAATTAGGCTGGCCGCCAGCCTCTCTCTCAAGCTCGTGACCGTTCATTCTTTAATGAATTTCTTTTAAAAATTTAAAAATATAAAATAACATAATGCAATTATATATATAAACATTTTAAAATATATATTGCAATTAAGTAATTTATTTAAATTTTTAATTTTTTATAAAAATCAACTGAATATTATATTAAAAATGTTGGAGGTAGCGTGTAGCAATTGAGTAAACAGTGGTAATCTGTATATTATACTGAAAATGACAGATATACCCTTTGTACCACCAGCTTTAGAGTTCATTCCCAGCTCAGGCAATTTCGCTTTTAGTGATAATAATGATAAGTTGAATTCTAATAGGTTTTTAACGATGAGGGATAATTCCCCACTCATAAAGACATCTAGGCAAATACTTACGATTTAGCATAATTCAATCCCACATCATTAAAAAAAGTATCCAGGTCCTTTTCAAATAAATCCCTTTTCACATCCATTCACAAAAAAAAAAACTTATACTTATCCTCTCCAATAATACATATACTTTATCGTTGATTTATGTATACATCATTTTCAGTCTATTTTACACAGATCAAGCATTACATTAAACAATATTAACTCTATCTTAAAAGTTAACAACTTTTTCAATGTATCCCTGTTTAATATTCACTATAATATATGGAAGTAAAATCAATATATAATAAATAAAAAGTAAAATTATAGATTGACATAAAAAAATATTTATAAATAGCATCTAATAAAATGTTGTATTTAATGTAACCATGAATATGATCAATATAGTGATGTACTCATGCACGGTTGGTTTGACATAGAGCTTGTTTGTAATAACGTTTCTAAAAATCAAATACACGTTCAACA
>JANTPZ010003940.1:0-27769 GCA_025593235.1 Vachellia pachyceras
AAGGTCCCATTGACAACATGAGGTATTGTCAATACAGCGCATGATGTTGTCAATGTATAGGACCTCATGTTGTCAATGGGACCTTTTGATAAATATTTTCAAAATTGGAACCATTCATTAAATAAATTCTTTATTTGGGACCTCCCAATAAATTCCCCAAGTTTATTTCAGTCGTACCATATGCAAAAGTTGATACTAAAGAGATGTGTAGCTTAGGATTATGAGGATGCAATACATTTCATAATTTCATGATCATCTTCATTGACTCAAGCTATAGTGTATAAGCACAGATGGATGTTTGATAAATAAATCAAAAAAACTGGGGTTGTTGGTAGTCTGCTGAAATAATTGCTATTCTTGACTATATGATTTTGGTTCAATCAGTGAATGTCAATTTTCTTTGTGGTTTGTCCCCAGTTGCACAAGTCGTCATGCAATTCAGCACATGGGAAATTTATGTTATTTACATTAGAAACTTTTTGTTTGAAAGTATATTGGTTGGGCAAGTTCCTTGTTTTTTAACCGATCTTAAACTGTGAAACTAGCCTCTATATCTATTTTTTTTGGGGGGCTAGAAGCTTCAGGTAGAGCTTGGAGAACATGATCTTTTACATATCTCCCTCTTTCTGCTTTATTTCCCCCTCCCCTTCAGTCCCTAAGAACCCACACTATTTTTCCTATTCTGATAAGTTGAATAGATACTATTTTGTGCCAATGGAATGAATCCAGGTGATTGCAACTGCTTTGAGGCCTTTGTTGTGCAGTGTGGTATAAATATAATTCTTCTAGTTATTTCAACTTCTGCAAGTAACTGGAATCTTGTGGGATCTTCTGTGACACTGATGCTTAGATTAGGAAAAATTCTGACCTTGCAAACTTCTTCAATGGAAGCATGCAACCATTGACATACTCTGTAAATGAAAAACAAGTAATTTCTTTTGGTGAGAAACAATTAGCGCACCGCCGTTATATTTTTCTCAAAAGATCAATCTCCAAGTCTGGCATGTTTTGCATTTGAAGTGAATGACGGGAGAACTTTAAAAACATCTATTTCCTTTGACAGGGAAAGGATGAAGATGACTCTGAAGATGATGATGAAGACCAAGAGGAAGATGATGATGAGGGTGACGAAGATGATGGCAAGTGAGAATAGATCATGGTGAGGCTTCCTTTCTGTTTTTTGTGGTTATAGGAGTATGTAAAGTGAGCTTTAGGGGATGAAGGCCAGGCCGCCCTTTTTGGCTGTTAACTTTGTCAGCAAGTGTACCAAGGGGAGTCAGCTGTTGTGACCAAATTATATTTAGTCTATTATCGTTTGCATTTATGAAAGTGGATGAATATAAATTTGAGAAGATATAAAAGATAAAAGAAATAGTAATGAATCTCTTTTGATAAGTTTAGTAGGATTTTAAATGTCTGTGGATTTCTTGTTCATAATCCCCTGCTAATCTATTGCAGTTGTTTGAGCCGTCTCTTCTCTCTGATACTGTGAGGCTTAAATCGGGACTCACGTAGCTAATCATCCATTGAATGGTTAGAAAATATTGAGATATTTTCTCTTTATTTTCTTGTTTATAGAAAGTTTGTTGTGAGACCAATCGGCGTTGGCCTTAGTGGAAGGAAAGGGCTTTTTTCATTTAACATGAGGCTTTGAGCTTCTGGTTCGCATTCTTGCCATCTTCATAAATATTGCTGATGCTATTCACGGATCCAATTATTTTGTCTGCTGCTGGGCCCTACATATCCGACCTCAAAAATTCTCTATCTCACAATATTCAATTTAGTCATATTTTTTACTTCCTATCTGTAATTTGACCTATTATTCCGCTTTAAATAATTCCCCAATCAGAGTATGTTCTGGTTGCACCCTGGAACTCTGAAAAGAAAGACAACTAAAACAGGGTTGCGTCCTTTAGGCTGCAATGGTAGAGAGCCATGCATATCATCAAGGACTGTATCAATGTCCTGACAAATGGGAAACCGTTGTGAAGCTTGAGTTATGGCGTGAGTTTCGGACTATATCAGGGACTATATCTGCTGGAACTGGAAGAAGGAAGCTGGCACTGACTTCTTGGAAAAAAAAGTTCCATGGTTTGTTCTGTTTCCTTATTTGGCATGGTAAATGATCCAAGGCTCTGAATCCGGCTGCCCAAGAATCAATTGATGTCATGATTATAATCTTAAGGCACCATGATATGCAACACCTACACTTGAAAAAACAAAGGAAAAAATTGGTGGATGACTGGCGGATGGGTCGAAGAAAATGTTTGACTCTTGGAAGTTGATGGACTAGTCGAACCTACTGAAGAAAGCACTTGTGGAGGAACATATAAAGAAGAAGAGAGTTTGGACCGTGGGATTTTAGTGAAAAATAGGCGAATATCCTTCCACAGGAATTTCTGAAGGGGCTAAAAATAGCATGGACTAGAGGTTTTTGAGACATTCAAGTTCTTACAGCAGCCATTATTAATATTGTGGCAAGAGAAATGGCAAGTGGAAATTAACTAAGTATATAGTGATGAATAATAAATCAAAATAGGCTTAGTATCATCAAATAAAAAATAAAAAAAAGGCTAAGCTAGATTAAACTATAAATAATTGAATCTTGAGGTCTTGAATTATCAAGCATCATTTCAAGGTCGTTTGAATGGTTTTATTTTATTATTATTATTGAAACGTTATGGGGGCAAAAATCATGACCTTTTTTAAAAAAAAACCTAAATACCCCTATACACGTCAAAATTATCAGCCCCAGCTCATGATTATTACCTGATATTTGTGTATTTTTTATTAATAAAGTATCAATTTTCTACCAACAAAATATTAAAGGTAAATATTCCATATTGAAAAGAACAAAGTTGAATGCTAAAAAAAATACCTCTAATATTTTTCACCAAAGTATTTCCCCTTACTCCCCTAGTCATCAGGACAGTTGTCATACTGTGGTAAATCCACAGTAACATACACGAAATATAAACCCAAAACCCTAACGCCTTCGTTCTCTGTCGCTCGCTCCCCCGCCCTTCTCTTCGCAATATGGTACTGGGGTTTTAGGCAATCAGACAGGTAATTAGCGAGCGTTTACGCGAAAGAGGAGGAGGGCGAAGATGGTGGCCGACAAGACCAAGAAGTTGAAAGTTGCAGAGAAGGGCGAGAACTTAGAGGAAATTGACGGAGAGCTTGTTCTCTCTATTGAGAAGCTGCAGGAGACCCAAGACGAGCTCGAGAAGGTATCATTGCCACTGGCACGTGTCATAATTGTTTTCACTGCGAAATTGAAGTTCCGAACTTTTCATGTCAAAATCCTATAGTTATTTCTGAATTTTAACTTCATGTTTGAAATGAAATAATGATATTAAATAAAATCACTCTGTGTGGTTATTTGCTTCGGTTTTGGGGTCTCAGTTTAAAAACTGTAGAAGTAATGTATGTTTCAAAATGCGCTGGCATCAAAGTCCAGCTGTGTTTTGTTTCTATTCCGTGATGAAAATTCATTCATTTTTCTTTTTACGGGCGTTGTAGATCAATGAGGAGGCAAGTGATAAAGTTCTCGAAATAGAGCAGAAGTACAATGAGATAAGGAAGCCTGTGTATGAGAAGCGGAATGAGATTATCAAAACTATTCCCGACTTCTGGACAACAGCTGTTAGTATTAATTCTTTGTCCATTAATTGACTGTGGCAATGAAGTTTGTTGCTGCTGTGAATTCTGGAATGTTTGTTAAACGGTTCCCCCTTTGCAGTTTCTGAGCCATCCTGCTCTTGGTGAACTTCTGAATGAAGAAGATCAAAAGGTTTGAACATCACTAAAATTTAAATTTTGCAATCCACTTTGTTCCCTCACATTTACATCCATTCTCTTCGATTAATTTGTAAATGTCTCTAGTGTTTATGTGAATATGATGAGGGGTTCAGTGGACGTATTGCCCATATTTCTGTAAACTTTTTAATTATGGAGCCCCATCCCGTAACTCGTTAAAATCTTATTTAGTAGATATTTAAGCATTTGAGTTCTTTGGAGGTTGAAGATTTTAAAGACGTCAAATCGGGCTATTCAATTACCTTTGTAAGTTGCATTTCCTCTCTTGCTTTCTCTTTTCATTTTGCTGACGTTTTATTGCTATTAACTCATGGCAAATCACTTGTTGATTATGGAAACTACATTCCATTGAATGGTAAACATCGTTCAAATATTTCTTTTCAGAATTTCAATCCCAATCCATATTTTGAGGATACAAAACTTACAAAGACTTATACATTCCTCGAAGAAGGAACTACAAAGATCACTGCTACGCCTATAAAATGGAAAGAGGGCAAGGTGAGGCTTTAAGCTTCTTCTGTTTTTCTTTCTGTAGCTCTTCCGAGATTTCTGGATTTTTTTCTTTTAACAGCATATTTTTTGGTAAAAAAATTGAAGGGTATACCCAATGGAGTCCAGGAGAAGAAAGGGAACAAGCGACCTCCTACTGATGACAGGTTTGTATCGTATTTATTTTCTTTCTGAATATTGTTTCCTTATGGACTCTAATCTAGGGCCCGTTTGGTACATTGGAATTGACTTTGATGGATATGGAGTTTAGAAGTACGTTGAGTTACTTTGGTGTGTTATGGAAATAAAACTTAATTTTTATCTAAAAACCAAAATGCCCTTTTAAATTAAAAAAATTAAAAATCTTCCCGACTAGAACAAAAATCTTGACAGAATCGAAGCCAATGGACAAGGAGCATAGACCATACTTGATGAGGTTGATGATCAGGGAGGTCAACGGTGACGGCGGCGCCGATGGTCATCGATGGTGGAGGCGGTGCTGATGGTTGGAGATTGTCGATGGCTATTGTGTTGAACACCATCGGTGCTTGAGAAGTGTGAAACTGGGAGAAAAAAGGGGAGGGGAAAAGAAGAATTCCATAGAATTATACAATTCCATGGTATAAGCCATTTTCATGATTTTTTATGGATATGGAAATGAAATTGTGACAAATTCCATGCTACCAAACACGTTGTAACCATGGAATTGGGCTCCATTTCCATTTCCATGTGCTCAATTCCATCATACCAGACAAACCACTAGTTGAAAGAACAGAAAGAAAACAAAAGAAAGTACCAAAGTTAATGGTTCCTTTATATTACTTACCGATACTTGTTTTTAGGTTCTATTTTTAAACACTTGCTGGTTGTTACTACTGAATATAACGGAGGGAAGGTATATAGAAATTTGCCCATACTTGATATGTAAATCTGAGACAGCTGAATGGGCTTTTTCCCCCTTTTCAATGTATGTAACATATGATTAGCATTTCTTGGATGCACCTCACTGTGTCTTCAACTTTTTGGGTGCAGCTTCTTCAGTTGGTTCAGTGACGTTGGGCAAAAAGATGATATGGATGACATGCACGATGAGGTAAAATTTTCCTGATCTATGATTTCTCCTATAGTTGAACATCCTTGCTATGGATATCCTGTATCTCTCTTAACAGATATTTCCTTCAGCTTTTAATTTCCATCACTCATTGTTCCTGATGTGATGCTTTATTCTAAATCGCAGATTGCAGAATTAATTAAGGATGATTTGTGGCCAAATCCGCTAACTTATTTTAATAATGTGAGTTTACTTTTACCTTGCTTTTTTCTTTCTTCGTTTCTGTTATATTTTCCTCTTGTTAATGTCAATTGTGCTTTTAGGTAATGCTTAAGACTTCTATTTTTGTTTTCTCCCTCCTTCCCTGATTCTCTGTTTTCTCAAGTCGTTGATTGTATTTGGCTATTTAATGGGGCAGGAGGAGCCTGATGAAGAGGATGTCGAAGAGGAAGATGATGACGATGAGGTAATTGAAGTGTTATTTTTGTCACAATTGCTCAGATTATCCAAAAATATCCTTGTAGTGTTAATTCTATCATAATTTATTGGAGCAATGTGATCATTGGGTGCATTGTTAGTTATGGGTCGTGTTCTTTTACAGAATAGTATAGTTTAAACTTCACTAAAGGAGGAAACGATGGTCTTGTACATTATTTCCCTTTTTCAGCTTTAATTTTTCCTCTCAATCTTTAAGGAGCCATGATATTTTACCTGTTGAGGATGTTTTGATTGGTTGAATAGATATCATTTCTCGTCAGTGTCTTGGATCCAAGTGATGCCCTGGTAGTGAGCAGTATGACAGACTTGACTTGGATTTGTTCATTATCTAGGTCCATTATATGTGATATAGATATCATTCTAACTTCAATTAACTGTGGAATATTGATTAAGAAAAATACTTGCAAACTTCTTCAATGGAAGCAAGCAACAATTAACACTTCCCATAAACGAAAAGAAGTGCTTTCTTTTTGTGAGAAACGATTAGGTCACTAAACATCCGCTGCTATATTTTTGTCAATAGATTAACCTAGTCTGACATATTTTGCATTCAAACTAAATGGTGGAAGAACATTAGAAATAGTATGTGCAAATATTAACATGCGCTATCAATTTTCCTCCTTGGCAGGGAAAGGTTGAAGATGACTCCGAAGATGATGACGAATACCAAGAGGAAGATGGTGGTGGAGGCGAAGACGATGGCAAGTGAGAATACATATCATGGTTCGCTACCTTTCTGTTTTTTGTGGTTATAGGAGTATGTAAAGTGGGCTTTAGGGGATGGTGACCAGGCCACGCTTTTGGGTATTAACTGTCAGTAGGTGTACCACTGCCAAGGCTGGTTGATTGTTGTGACCATATTATATTTATTTTATTATCCTTTGAGGTTATTTCTGCCCTATGGTTTCATCTCCCGAATCCTGATGCACTTCACTAGTTTTTAATGTTACATTAGCTTTTTTTTTCCTCCCCTATTTGGAGTTAATTAACACTAATAACATATTAATCAGTGTAGGGCTGTTTGATAGTCCTTTTTTTGCCTGCTTTTTCTAGTGATAACTTTCAGTCCTATTTTTAGGCATGTTTTCATACTAACGATGGTTTCTCTGAACAAATTTGCTTGAATTACTTCTCTCAACAATTTGGATTGTTTGTTGTCGAGAATGTAAATGAATGTAATACATACAAGTAGAGATTAAAAAGCAAAGAAATTGTCCGTGTTGAGTTTTATTTTATTTTAAATATATGAATTGTTTAACTCTTCTCCTAATCAATGTTTTATTCAAGTTTTTGTTATGCTGCTGCTAATATTATGTTGCTTAACATGGGATTCATATCGCCAAGTATTCACTAAATGGCTAGTAAAAATTGGTTGTTCGATCTATGTTCCTTAAGGGGAACTTCATTCACTGTTAAGTGAGTGCCTCCAAGTTCAAATGTTACTTGCATTCCTGTTATTCCTAGTTTCATACCCTAGCCGCCATTCTTGTCGATAGGGTTGAGAAAACGGGTTGGGTCCACCTGTCTAACAACGGTGGGGTTGGGCTAATTTCAGCCCTCAGCTCAACCCGCGGGTTAGGCGGGTTGAGTTTTTTAAAAAATATATATTCTATATATTTTCTTACCTTTTTTCATTTTAATATTTTTTTACAAAAGAAAAGGTAATATTATATTCTATTTTTAGGAAATTATTAAACACTTATTGATGAGATTGGAAAGAGATAATGAAAATATGCAACTTATAGAAAAAAGTTGGGTAAAAAAATTATTTTTATAAAAAATTAAAATAAAAAAGCTGTTAGGTTGGCGGACGGGCTCGGGTTGGGGAGTCCCAGCCTGCCATCTGGGGGGTTGTTGGCGGGCTGGTCCGTTTTCCATCTCTACTTGTCGATATCGCCTTTTTCATATCTTTAAATTTGTTGCTATTATTTTTTAGGCTCCAGGCATGGCATGATCAGGAGTGAATATGATGTCAAAACACCTTGAAAGTGTGTTTATATACGAGAGCATAGGGATTGTTCCACTTGTACCTTGGATCAAATCAGTTTTGTACGCATGGAAAAGTTTAATTTAGAACCGTACTTAAGTTAAATTTCTTATATCTGTAGCGTAAGTTCTTCAGTATTATATGGTCATGTGTTTTGATTTAAAAATTTTTCATTTAACTTTAAATGCACATGCAAAAAAATTAAACTCATGTCTATATGATTGGAGAATTTAACACAATATATATATAAATAATTTGATTTAAGTTTTTTCCTTTAATTTATTTTCCCTTGCACAAGTCAATTAAATTTTCATGAAATTCATGACGTATCGTGACTATCCTTTTCTCTTTGCTTTTTTGGGTTTAGGGTCACTACTTAAATTAAGGAAAATTTATTGCTTACGATGTCGAAAACAAAATTTTAAAAAAAATATTACATATAAGTAATATAACCTTAAGAATAATAAAGCATCGTGATGTTATGTCTGATTTTTCAAGTTTAAAACAAAATTTCTCCTTAATTATTACTAGAATATATTATACATTTAATTCTTTAAGTTTACATTAAATTTATGTCTCATTTTTTAAATTTAAGAGTGTTCATTTATTCTTAATACATCGGCTTTACTTAACAGAAAATATTAATTCAACCACTATTATACAATTAAATGATGTTAAAATATAATTAGATATTAATTATTTAATATATTTTTTATATTTTAATATATATCAGCATTTAATCAGTTGTTTAATTATTATTTAAATTTGTTGAATTATAATTTTTCATTAAATAAAACTAACTGTTAACAATAAAGTGTTACTAAATTAAAATTTAATGTAAATTTAAATTACGAAAGATATACCTTATTATTATCATGACAAATAATACCGGGAAACTTCTTCTAGTGTGAATTATATTACAAAAAATATATATTATATATAATAAGATGGTTTGAGATGAGGATTGGGAAGCAGTAATGAAGGAAAGAAGGGGCGGTTCTCAATTTTGTGTTGAGGTTGTCGGTACGTTCAGGCTTTGCATTGCTTGACTTGCAATTTGGCGACAAGAAGATATGGTGTTAAAAAGCTGGCGAATCATGTGGCCAACTTTTCATTATGTCCTCATCCATCCACATTTCCTTTTTTTTTTCTTTTTTAATTTCTAAATTCCATTTCTTTTCAATTAATGCACACAAAAGGAAACACATTTAATTTTCTCTCCATTTTTAGACTTAATAAACATTTCACTTTTATTCCCACCCATGTCTGTATATACGTGTATAGCAAAATATACACATGCTTTCTATATTTAATTAGGTAATGCCGCCTAGCACTGTTTTGCTCTAAATTTTGTTCTATATATATATTTAACATATTTTATTGTATTTTTAAAATATAATAAAGTTAATTTCTGCATTCTTATTTCTGAATTAAAACAGGCGTACACAAAAATAAAGGGCAAGGCCATTTCATAAGCACTAATAAAAGATAACAACTAACTAATTAATACATATGGAAAGCAATATATAAACTGTGAGACAAAGGCTAAAAGATACCATTTGAAGCATTAGTACAGATCATATCCTGAGATTCACATCCCTGTGACATCTATCGTCTCTGTGAGAACAAACGTTTCTTAACACCAGACCTTCACAAAGAAGCCAACGGCACATACCAGAACTTGAGCTTAGTTTGACGAAGAAGGAAAAATGCAAACTGCCATACGTAATAGTTCAAAACCTTTGCAGAGATCGGAAGCAAAGCCATGCATGCCATTGGACATAACTTAATTTAACCAAACAGGGAACCGCAGAGAGAAGCAATTGATCGATCGATGAACTTCACGAACAACTAGGGATCAAGGTTGGCTAAAAACCCCACTTCTTCCTTTCACAGTATATGTACATACATACACGTAATTATATTGTTGGATTACCGTATGGAATTAGATTCATAATTGAACGACCTGTAGTTTTCCACCTTGATGATGAATTTCTTAATCTGTCGTGTCATTAGTATATTTATAAGATGCTCGATTGCATGTGATGATAATAACCGAAGCCGCTCTATTCATTATAAATTTACATCGTACAGCTGCAATTTTTTACTGCGTGCGTGTTCCTACTACGTACGTACCAAATTGATTGCATTTTTACACTACAGCAGAAACATATATATGTATATGTATATGTGTGACGTAACTGGGGAAAATGATATATTCCCAGCAGGAAGGAGGAGGAGGAGTGAGAAGTGTTTGATCATTTTAATAATGGTGGAGGTCATGCATAGAGACCTATAGTAGCAAGAAACAAGATACAACCTAGTCTGATATAAATGCGAGGAAAACGAAGTTGCTTGGCCATCACATGAGAGCTGAACATTAAGAGCCACGTACAGTGTCAGCCTCATCCGACAAAAACAAAAACGTACCCCCAGAATCCATAGAAATAGAAACCTTCAGACACACACACACACACACACACACACACACAAACAGAGTGATGACTAGCTGTTTCTCTTTTGGAGTTTGGACTGTTACAAGCACACATATATACACATCACTGGTATATACGAAACGCTATTTACTGTTGGTGGTGGTCCTGTGGCTGGACAAATTAAAGATCATCAGTCACAGTATACATAGAGATAGGGCCTCTGTGTGTATATATATATATGTTTTTTGTCGTCTCGGCGTAGGTACTTTTGAGGTTCGAGCACAATGGAGAGGTGAAATTAATTATTGAGGTTTAGTTATTGTGATGGTTAAGAGTTGATGGGTAGGTGTGTGTGTGTGTGTATAGGAGGTGAACCCACAAACACACACATATGGATGGAGTTGGGCATGCCTATTATAGTAAAAAGAGTGGGGTACAAGGTACGAGAAGTTAATTATGGATAATGAGAGACTTTGAAACTGATAGTTGCACTGGTTAGGGGCCAAGATGTTTGGAAGCTGGGTTAGGTTACGTTGGCTTTCAAGTTCAAATGTATATATATATATATATAATGGAATTTGTTGGTAGGTATTAGTCACTGAGAGATGCAAATAACAATAATGGCGACGATGATGATGATGATGATGCTGTTGTTGGTGGTGGCTCATGAGCGAGCCAGGAATCCCAAAGCTTGACCCCCAGCGAAAGGAAATGATGATGAGCTGAAAGAGGGTGGGACCCACCCCCACAATCTTTACTTTGCAGGTCTCCTCTAAATTTTTTTTTGACTTGGGATTGGGTCCCACGTCGCCCTCCATTGTCTTTACGGATTGAATCGTAAAAAAAGAGCACCTCACGTGGACTCTGAACCAAAGACGCTGTCCAACCACAATCAAATGCCCCCCCGACCCCTTCCCTTGACAAAAAATTGATGTTTGTCTGAAAAGAGTTTACAAATTCTAAGTAATTTTAAGTATTTCTGCATGTTTTTACAAATTTTGAGATTCTTTTATGAATTCTAAAATGTTTTTTTATGAAATTCAATATGCTTTTGTCTTGACTTACGTGTCCGTTAAGAAGAATGGAGTCCCAAATATGCACAATATTACACCCACATATTTCTCCCAAAAATATTAATCCAATTAAAAAAGCAGCTTTCTCTCTGTTTTTTTCTCCCATAAAAATCATGCCTTTTAATTTTATTAAAGCTCTCTGGGCTCATCCGTATTGTGCTTGTTTGGAAACATCATTCCCCAATGGATCACGTAAATCGAGACAAACCATCGCAAAATCCGTAAAAACCATCTTAAAATTCATAAAAACTATCTTAAAATCTGTAAAACCATCAAGAAATTGTAAACTACTTTCACCCAACGGAACTCCTTTTTTTCCAACGGAATTCCCAAACACACACATCCATACTCATTAATTACCCCCTTCCCCCTCTCTACAGGAGAGAAAGCAAATGACATACAAACACATTCATACTCATTTCTTCTCTAAATATAGCCACCCGCTGATGACCATTAAGACCCACCACACTTTGATATTAAACTATATAGCCTCACTTATCACAAATACTTCCCCTCCCTCCTTCCTTCCCTCTCTCTCAGACATAAACACAAACACTTTAATGGAAGGAGGTGATGATCTCCACCACCACCACCGTCACACCTTTCCCTTTCAGTTCCTCGAGAAGAAAGAAGATCAAGAAGCTGCTTCTTGTTCCACCTCTTCCCCTTACCCTTCCTTGGCCATCTCTGCTGAACCCGCCTCCTCCAATCCCAACCGATCCAACCAGATCGTCCCCTCCATGGAACAGGCCGCCTCCAATAATAGGAAGCCTCCGCCTAAGAGAACCTCCACCAAGGACCGCCACACCAAGGTCGATGGACGTGGCCGTCGCATTCGAATGCCTGCCATCTGTGCCGCTCGAGTCTTCCAGCTCACCCGGGAGCTTGGCCACAAGTCTGACGGTGAGACCATCGAGTGGCTTCTCCAGCAGGCCGAGCCTGCCGTCATCGCTGCCACTGGCACTGGTACCATCCCGGCTAACTTCACTTCGCTTAACATATCCTTAAGAAGCTCAGGATCCACCATGTCGGTCCCGTCTCAGCTAAGATCCTCCTACTTTAATCCCAACTTCTCCGTCCAGCAGCGCCGGAGTCTATTCCCCGAAATTGGTTTGTCTTCCGATACTACCACAGCCTCCACGCTTCTAAATTTTCAGTCCAGCAACCTAACCTCGAACCTGTTGCAAGCCAAGCAAGAGCTGCGCGACGGCGCGGGTCCTCCTTTGGCTGCTACGACGTTGGATTTGTCACCGGAGCCCCCAGAAGAAGGGATGGGAAGAAAAAGGCGGCCGTCGGTGCAGGACTTGTCGTCATCAACGCAGCACCAAATGGGGAGTTACTTGTTGCAGTCAAGCGCGGGGTCGATCCCAGCGAGCCATGCTCAGATTCCTGCCAACATCTGGATGCTGACGAATTCAAGTAACCAGGTTATGAGCGGTGATCCTATATGGACATTCCCGTCGGTAAACAACAGCGGATTTTACAGGGGAAGCATGTCGAGTGCGTTGCATTTCATGAACTTACCCACACCCATGGCCCTTTTGCCGAGTCAGTCGGGGATAACAAGTGGCGCAGGCGCTGCATCAGGCGGCCACAACATTAACGAGGGACATTTGAGCATGCTGGCGGGGCTGAGCCCGTACCGGCCGGTGATAGGACTGTCAGAGTCTCAGGCGAGTGGGTCTCAATCACATCACGGCGGCGGGGGCGACGATCGGCACGACACCACCAGCCACCACTCGTAGAGAGGATCATCATCATCATCATCATGAGCTTCCTTACATGTGTAGTTGTTTGAAGATGAATTGACACACGTGAGGTTTGATTGTTCTTAAAATTTCCGTTTAATTTATTTCTTCCCAAATTAAATTTTTTCGGTGTGATTAATATTTTGGAGGAGAAAAAAGGAGGAGGAGGAGATCAAGAAGGAAAGGCAGATGAAGAGAGAGGGTTTTTTTTAGGGTTTGAGTGAGAGAGATGACACTATTTTACCAACGGGGGTATTCGGGGTCGCTCTTTCATTTCATTTTATTTTTTTGTATTTTCGAAATGTCTACTTTTTTTTTTTGAATTATTTCACTGCACGATATCTTACCATCATTGTTTGTGCAATTTTTTTTGCCTTTTCTTTTACTTTTTTATAGTGAGCCTTTTACTTTGTAATTTTATGCTTTTGATGTTCAACAGAAGATGGACAATGCCTTACTTCTCTGCCCTTTGGTAAGTTTCATAGTATCGTTTAGGAACATGTTGAAAAAAATATTTTACGTTAATCAAGATAAGTATGTGAGATTTTTTAACTTGTGATGTGGAAAAAAAAGGAGAAAAAAACTTCTCCAAACAAATCAATACTTTCCCACCTAATCAAAAGTTACGGCATGTTTGGTATGGTGGAAATGAGAGGATAAAATTGAAATTTAATTTCATGATGTAGCCGTATTTGGTGTGATGAAATTACGATTCAACATGGAATTCAATTTCATAAAAACACTCAATTTCAATTTCATATCCAAACCCATGGAATTCATTTGGATTTTATAGAGCTCAAATTTTTTTGACCAAATTTTTTAGTTTAAAATTTTGTTAAGAGTAAAATAGTCTTTTTTTTGTTAAATTTTCAAAAAAATAAATATTCATAAAAAAGATATGAATTCCATCGATATCTCTATGACATATTCATATCCATCTCTATTCCCGTCTCAATCAAAATCAACTCTATGAAAATCTGTCACCATCTTTATGGGCCACAAGTTCGTGCGTGTGACAGTAAAGGGATGAAACAGTGTTACCGCGAGGGAAATATAAATTCAGTAGCAAGTACTCAATTTTTACAGCGCCTGTTTTTAAAAATCTGTGAGCCATCGATTTCGAGGTTTTTACTGCATCAATGATTGAGATCTTTCAGAATGGGAGGGAAGGGAGAGAGGGGTAATAGTACCGTGGGGTCACGACCTTATCGGTTCCAGGTGTTGCTTCAGGTGATGGACCCCACCTGCTTGCTCTCACTGACAAACAGGTGGATCATTCCTCCCTTCTTTTATTATTTTTTATTTCTGAAAAAAAATTAATAATTTCCCTCTCTGACGGTCAGATCCTTAAAATTTTTAAAAAGAAAAAGAAAAAAATCTTGGTAGCTAATAATATAATGACATTGACACCACTGGTAAACGGGCCCACCAAACCACCCCATCAATCAATCGGCACCGTTCATTTCGTGGGCCATCCTTTCGATGGTCGCATTTAATCATTGGTTCTCTGCCATATCAACGTTCATGGCCTCCTCCCATGTTGGCAATGCAATGCCTTTAATTCTTTGCATTTCTTTTTTATCGTTATTGATTTTTTTAAAAAATATTTTAATTTTCCCTCTGGATTATTTATATAAAGCCGTGTTTGGGAATCTAATTATTATATCCCCTCACAGCGTCCTGGATAAAAATATAAGGAACACTGATGCTTGATCCAATTCGAAAGAGGGATAGTAATAAAAAAAGGCAAATTAAATTAAAGTTGGCCTATAGGGAATATCCCAGCACTTTGATTAAATCTAATTTTATTCTGCTCAGTCCAAGGCAAACCTTTATTTATATGGACACTATGACTAAAAAGCAACCACCTGAAAATATGGTTCCTCATCATAATCAATCCCAACGTGTATAAATATCATTATAGTATAGGGTTTATTTGGATAGTCCGTTGGGAGAACGGACACAAATTTTGAGGTAAATATGTGAGAAGAATTTTGTCTCGGTAAGTGCATGAATGGATTTTGGTTGCCCAAACAGGCTAACCAAACAAGCCTATAATCTCGTTCTGACACTTTATAATCAGAATATGGTCAATCCATCGAATAAGGTCGTGTGTATATATATATATATATATTTATATATCTACTACAGTTTGACCTGAAAAGGCATATATTTGAATTAATAAATTGGATTTTTGCAGTATCAGTTAATTGGCCATATCAAGAATGAGATTCCGTTGATGAGTTCAATTTTTAAATACATGACTTGCCTCTTTAGTTTTTGTTTAGAAACTTCGTTATATGTAAGTCGAGACAAAACCATCTCAAAATCCGTAAAATTAAAGGCATTTCAAAATCTATAAAAACCATCGTGAAATCCGCAAAATCATCTAGAAATCCGTAAACTCCTTTCTCCCAACGGAGTTCCCAAACACACACAATAGACATTTGGGAATTCCATTGAAAGAAAGAAGTTTATAGATTCCAAGGTATTTTTGGGAATTTCATGATTGTTTTATGAATTTCGAAACGGTTTTCTCTTACATTGCGTGTACAATGGTGTTCCCAAACAAGCACAAATAACTGCAAAATGTGGATCAACGTTCAATTTCATTCATAATATAATTAATGATCAAATTGTGTTTAGATACAAGTAAAGTAAAATAAACAGCTAGTTGCTGAGAACCCTCCTCATCATGAAACTTGTTTGTAAACCTGTCTTCTGATATAGATCATATTTCATCACCTAGTTGCGAATATGTATATATATCTATATATGTACAACCATGAAGACACAATAATAAATCTGTACTGTCCATCTTAAAGCAACAAGAGCAGGGAGCATTAAATTCTAGATGTGGACAGAACTTTTGAGTTGGATTACCTTTTATTATATCAAAAAATGATATGAACTAATCTAATGACCCCCAGTTAGTTCGCATCTTCGGCTCTTATATATATATATATGTGTGTGTGTGTCTGTGTGTGTGTGTTTACGTAATGAAAATTGACAAGTGATGGAGATGAGCACAGGCCTTTGTATGCAACAACAAAATGAATCACCCATCATCATCGGTGGGTTCAGCTAACGAAGATATTGAACACTCTCATCAAAGGGAGAGCGTTCGCTATTAGGGAAGATCACTTTATTGTGACTCTAGTCCGGCACTTAGGGAGGCATCCTAGCTCCTGGGTGCTTAAGTAAACGCCTGAGGGTAATTGAAGGCTCGTCCTACCCAACATTGGTATGACCTAAAAGGAAGAGAGATTTCGCCCTGCCCTTGACTTGTAGGTGAGCTCAACCCCCTGCCTAAAATTTTTATATAAAACTAACAAAATGGATCAAATTAATTTCATTTTGTGAAGCAGCCTCTTTAGGACTTGTTTGCCTCCTATTCCTGAAACCTATATTTGGTTTCAAAACTTAGGTTTTATCCAAAAACTTATGTTTGTCAAGCACAAAAAATTTTCAGAAAAGCTATAAACCTCAGTTTGAAACCTAAGTTTTCTCTTTCATACTTTCTCTTCTTTTCTCTTTCCTAATTTTTTCCTTCTTTATCTTTCCTCTTTCCTACTTTTTTCCTTTTTTCTCTTTCATCTTTCCTACTTTTTCTTTAGTTCTCTTTCTTGTCTCATATTTTTTGTTCTTTTTCCTATTTCTTACTTTTTATTATTTCTCTTTTCTCTTTCTTGCCAACTTTTTGCCTCGAAATCCGTAAAAGCTAATAACTTTCCAAACATAAATCACTTTTCAAAACATAGATTTTACCTCGAAATCTGTAACAACTATTTTTAAAACAACTTCCAAACAAACCCTTAATAATCATGTTTTTTTAAATGGGGAGAAAGAAGAAGGTACGTAAAATTAAGTAGCTATGTATGCAATAATTAAATGAAACCGAGACATTATCTGCATGGGATCAACAAATATGTCAGAAAATTGATGTCACCAGCGAGTACGTACGTTAAACATGCATGAGGCTGTAAAGAACTCTTAATTCGCCTGCTAATAACCACATCATTTACCATTTATACATTAAGTAAATTAATTTTAAAAAATTAATAAATATAAGAAATAAAATGAAAAAAAGATCATATATTTAATATCAATAATTCACTAACTCTTGTAGTTAAAAAGGAAGGTAACAGCAATTCACTTATGTACGAGAGAAAGCCTGTTTGACAGTTTGTTTTCGTGTTTGTGTGCTTAGCTTGCTCGTTTTATTTTAAAAAGCATAATAAATGGAAAAAACAAGGAAAATTTATTGGGAGGTCCCAAATAAGGAATTTATTTAATAAATGATTTCAATTTTAAAAATATTTATCAAAATGTCCCATTGACAACCTGAGGTGTTGTCAATACAGTGCATGATGTTGTCAATTTATAGGACCTCATGTTGTCAATTGAACCTTTTAATAAATATTAGAATTGGAACCATTCATTAAATAAATTCTTTATTTTGGACCTCTCAATAAATTTCCTAAAAAACAACGTTTTATTTAAAAAAAGGCTACATAAATGGGAAAAAACAACTGTATGTAATGGACTAAGATAGAGAGATATCCAATGTAACAATATATAGAAAAAAAAAGAAATAATAATAATAATAATAAAGGCGCACGTGGTCTGTCAGTCTAATCTTTTTTTTTATGGAAGTGCGACATTGCAGTGCTTTTTTTAAAACATGAAGATGATATTGACTCTGTTTGATTAGCCCGTTTAAGCAATCAAAAACCATTCATACGCTTACCGAGACAAAATTCTTCTCACATATTTATCTCAGAATCTGTGTCTGTTCTCCCAACGGGCTATCCAAACACATCTATTACGTCACTTGATTGGTTTAGGATACCGTGTCGTGGGAATAGTTTAAAAACAAACAAAAAATGCTTTTAAATTTTTTTCCATATAAACAAAAATGCTTTTAATTTTAGTGCCCGTTTGAGAATACGATGAATAAGTACTTTTACACAAGTCAAAGTAAATATGTAAAGAGATTATCTTATTTTATAGAAAAACACGGTTGAAAGTGCGTTTGACTTTTAGAATCACTTTACCAAACATGCCAATAACCGAGAGTTGAGACTTTGAGAGTTATTCAGCCTTTCACAACAAATATCCAAATCTCTTGACTTCAGATTTTGCAATTTTGCAACCATCCTATCATTGTTGTTATGGCTATGTCATTGAAATGTTTAAACCAACCTAATCTTTGTTATGCATTGTTGAACAATCATATAAATTATTCTTGTGGCATAAGAACAAATAAGGGTTAATGTCATTATTGATTCTATAGTTTTGTAAGGATTATTATGTTTAACGGTATTAATTAACGTCTAAGCATATGGATCAAAACTAAAATTCATTCAAAATTTAGAGACTAAAATCAAAACAGGATAAAAGTATAGGGATCAAGAAACTCTGATTTTGGTTCATATATTTTTTTAAAAAATCTTTGTCTTTGTTCATACATTCAATGGTGATAATTAATGTTGTTAAACATTCAAGTACTTGTAAAATTATATGGTCTAAAATCATATGTTTAAAATTTGAAGGAATACAACTAAGATTAATTTAAACTTTTTTTTGGTGAACAACAAGCAAGTAGACCATTTGACCTACACTCGAAACCCCTCGGCATCCGGCACATTTTTCTGAGTTCATGGTCTTCTTTCAACTGGACCAGGTTACCTAGGGCAACCGACTAATCCGGAGCGAGGTGTTTTACACCAAGGGTGGGTATCCTCCACCCTCGAGCGTGACTCCCAGGGTTCGAACTTTCGACCCATGGAGAAGTGACAGCCGCACTAACCACTGCACCCCGACACTCGTGGGTAGATTAATTTAAACTTTAGGTACTCAAAGTTATATTAACAAAAAAATAAATTCATTTTACAAGAATAATAAATTAAAATAATTAATTTGTTCAAAATTTATTGACATTTTGTAAATAAAATATCAACACACACAAGATAACCAAAAAAAAAAGGTAAGCCAGATTACAAGAGCTCATCTACCATAGGTCCGTTTGGAAACGCGGTGGAGAAGTACTTTTATACAAGCCGATGTAAATACGTGAAGGAGATTACCTTATCTTACGGAAAAACAATGTTGAACATGCTTTTGGGTCTCTTCAACGCTTTGCCAAATAAACTCCATGATGGCACATATGATCTTACACTCTTCCATGGATTATTTCCAAAAGCTATACATGCATAGATAGGGAAAATGCAAGAAATTAAATAAAAATGTTAATTTGCAATGTGTTATTTTATTTTTTAATTATTTTAAATTCTGACTTCATTTAAAATACGCCAAGATAATAATGCAAATCGATCAACTCTGTCATGGTTGATATATATAACTCTAATTCTTCTAAAAAATATATTATACAACTATTATTCTTTTAATTATATAATAATTTTCTTAATAAATTTTATTCAGTTAATAAATACGAATTTTAATGTAGTTTTTTTTTGGGAAAAAAGTTGAACAACTAGCATACTGAATAGTGGAGGGTAGAACACAGTGAATAGTGTAATGAAGGCCTGAGGAGACGCCATCTCCAACAACGAGAGCGAGTCAATGAATGGGTAATGGCGAAGATAATACCTTGATTAGTACTATTTGCACACTGTTCAGTCCTTTTGCACTGGACATCGAAACGAAATGACTGGGAGGACTGTGAGCTGGTGGACTCATTCCAAAACCGTAGCTTTGATTTGGCTCATCTCTGCATTCATATTCTTCTGCTCATTTCGAATGGCTATGCTCAATTCTCCACACGCCGTAGCTCCATCTTATTTAGGTAACTACTTTATCCATTTGTTTGATTTTAACTTGCCATCTCCTTCCCCCTTCGTTGAAGCTCGAAGGTTGGAATATGATAAATCATTGCTAACAAATCCATACAACTTTAGTGAACAATGCAATAATTCAGATGGAGGATTAATTTCTATCTTCAATTTGGCAATTAAGCCGATTAGAAATTGATCAGGTGTGTTTTATTTTATTTTATTTTTGGCCGAGGCATGATTCCGAGCCAGGCGGATCATAGCCCCCTACCATTAGCGAGCACTGACTATATGCCTCTTGAGATCTTGAAGTGATTGGTTCCTGCTTCAGCTGGATTTCTCTGTTATAAATTATCAATTAATTAATATTGTGAATCTATCTCCTCAACATCAACCCCACCCCACTTTAGAAATTCTCTCATTCTTTGTCCACTTTTCAACAAGAAAATCCAGTATTTTAAATCCATATCTTAATAATAAATTGCCTGTCTTGTATGTGACTGAAGTAGATTATATTTACTAGGTAGAGTATCATAAAGAAGTTTTGAGGGCATAAGGGCGCAATTCCTCAACTTGCTTACAAATTATCAACAAAATTTGCCTTTGCAGCGTCTTTTAATTAATTCCGTTAGGTGTTGGTCCTAAGGCTTAAACCTAGGTTGGCAAGGTAGGGAGCACACTTCCTTAACCATTAGGCTAATAAATTGACGTTAACAAAGGTTTTTAAAATCTAGTTTTGGTTTTGGTGGAGAATTTGTGTATGCAAATATGCATGTATGTGATTATCATTCCCAAGAGGGGCATGGCGTGTGAATTAATAATAAGTTTGGAAGGGCCTGGATCAGATTCAATGGTTTCAAACTCAGAAAGAAGATCCAAATTATATGAAAAGATGGAAAGAGATCAGGATGAGCATGGAGCTGCATTCCTAAAGCATGGTAAAACCTCTCAGTCATTGTCTCTTTCTGATCTTTTTACGCTGAAGGATGGATCAGTGACACCCATACTAAAGGTAATGTGAAGTAACTTAACATGTTAATTCATTTATACTTTGACAGACTAGCAGTTAATGGCTACCTTCTGTGTGCAGCCAGGAAATCCTCCTGTAAGAGCTAATGTGTTGTATTTGAGCACTCAATTCTCAACTCCCATAGCGTAAATCTCTCTCTCTCTACACTCTAGGTGTATAATTAATAGCTAAGATATGGTATATGCTTTTGGTCTTCATGCTTATTGGTACACAATACAGAAGTAAATACATTTGCCTTTTGGTCAAAGGGTCTGCCCTGTAGTCGTTTGGGGTATTTGTCCCCTTTGTTTCTAAGATTGTGAGAATGGTTAGGCTGGAGGAGACTATCAACATGTTTGGCATTGCTTTTGGAGGGTGAAAAGCTATTATTTGGAAGCTGAAAAGCCCATTGACTTCCAAAATGTTGTTTGGATCAGCATTTAGGCAAAATAACTTTTGTCCAAAAGCCATGTTAAAGTTGAAATAACTTTTCCCCCCCTCTGAATTTGGACTTCTTTTTTCTTATTTAAACTTTCTGGAACTAACTTTTCAATATTTCACCTGAGCAAGTTTATGTCAAATACTTTTATAAAAGTCTATCTAAATATAAATCACATTACACTAAGATCTTTACCCCAACTTCAGTTTGCAAATGGTTAGTCGGAGTGAAAGTCAGTTTTGCAAATGGTAATCCAAATAAGCCCTATACTTGTGCTGGACAATGTTTATTATCTAGTTTGAACTTTTTTTTAATCTTTACGAACTCTAAGGTTACACAGACTCATTTTCTGTTATTACTGATTGTTCCGTATGATATGTCTAGAAAAAGAGACATAGCATACCACTAACATAAACTATGATTATCACAGCATCCTCACCATTGAAAATCCTTCATTATTATTTTCTCTTCTATTTTCAACTTCTCACTTCTGGCTTACAATGCACAGGAAGGCTGTAAAGAATATTTTCCACCCATACTTTGATAAAGGTAAGCTATACTTCGATTAAATAACAGATTTCAATTCATTCATCAGCATTTATTTTTAAATCTCTTGCCTCCTTATCTTGTTTCCATTCATTGGCATTCTTTCACTTGTGTCGATTAGCAATCTGGTTTCAGAACTCTAGTATGTACCACTTCAGCATGTTTCACGCCTCACATCATATTGCGCCTGTACCTGCCACCAAAGAAGAGGTAAGCTTTCAATGGACATTTTTGTTTCATCTTGGCAATGCATTAATCTGACACGAGCATGATTTATTTTCAGATAGATGCTGAAGCAGCCTCTGTGCAAGATGTTGCTCAGACATTCTGCCCTTTGAATATTGTATTAGATAGAGTGGTTCTGACTTCAACAGGAGTGCTTTTGGGTTGTTGGCAGGTTACTTTCTATAATATGAATACCCTCTTATCTTTCCTCTTTGCTCTCAGCACATCCGCAAAAGGGGTGATTTGCACTAATCATGTACATGATTCCTTGATGCTTTCTTCTCATCTTCTCTCTCCCAGCGAGATACAAAGAGTGCTGTCAAGTCAAGAATGATAATTGTGAAGATTGACCAAGAGAAAATTAAGAAGCATTTGATCCTAAGTGATTAAACTTTAAGTTTCTGTATTTTTAAACCCCTCAGTGAATACCAAAAGTGTCCACCCATCCAAAATTTGATGGAATACTATAATGTTTTAGGTTGAGAGCACAACAGTAAAACTCTCCCCAAATTAATGACTCTAGAAATTGAGCCGGGGCCATTTCCTGGAGTTCAAACTGCCACCACCACTCAATCGGCCAATGTGCTTACAATTTATGATCTTTTATTGTTTGATTGATTCTGATTTTAAGGTTTAATGGCCAAAAGTTGTTTTCACCATTAGAAGGAAAACTCAAAAACTTGTCTGTTAACCACTCTTTCTAGCCAAACCTTGTTGATTTAGTGATCAATTCTTCTCCTCTATAAAGACAATGGTTGTTAAACTATGGCAGAAACTTACTTCTTAATATATTTTATAAAAAAATCTGAAACCATATCTATGTATCTTTTATGATTTGAGACAGCATTTCACGACACTGGACTGATTATGTGTGCTTAACATACAGGTTACCTCTGGGACAGATCCCATAGCTATTCGTGATAAGTTGAGAAATGTACTTCCACGTGCACCGGAGAAGCAACTTGTGAGAACCAAATAAATATTCTGCTTTAAGCAAGATTTATTTGTATTCACCTGAAGCATCACCTTAGAACATTTCAAAATTTCAATCAAGATATTTTCTATCGCCACACACGCAAATTTAGAATCTTGTGGGAAGTGACGCTGGGGCATGGCCTTGTTTGGCATGAATCTGAAATGTCCTTCCTCTAGCTCTATTCACCTGAGACTTAGTTCATCAAGTTATAATTGATCTATCTGTTACAAACCATGTAATTCTCACGTGTTCATGAAAGATTTCTGTTGTGGACTTTACTTTCTTATATGTAGGTGTCCATTTCTTTTCTCACTCTCTCCACTTAAATGCCTTTCCCACTTATTGCATCCTTTTTGTCAATAGAAGAAGCAAAGTGTATGATATTTGATTGGTTTATATTGGGTGCTGGTATCCGATTCTCAATTTAATTTGCAAACTGCATCGGACAATACAATACTATATATGCCACTGACTTTTCTTAGCTCTTTGGTTCTGGCTGATCTTGTATTATCCTTTCTGCAGTATGATGCGGCTATTCTTCACACGTCTTTCGCAAGGCTTTTGGGTCCCCCCAAAGTATTGCATACGGTAGTGTGCATCTTCAGTATTCCCTTAAAATCATTGCTATATATTTAGCTGATATTCAATTCATCTCCGATTGCATTTGTCACTATCCTGAAAATTTACATTTGTCCGTCTTTTGTGGCAAACAGAAAGTTAATATCTTTAGAATGCTTATTAGAGGTGAACAAAATACATTCTTACTGATATCACTCTGTTTAAGTGCACGTGGAAGTGTAATTGAATTGCACTGTACAACAGTACAATGTTTTATTTTCTTGCGAAATATGCATGGGAAGACTTTAATTGGCAATAAATTTGAGGAACGGTAGATTGTCAACTGGTGTTTCTTTTTAATCCACTTTTTTTGAGTTTATTATTTAATTGCCTGTCAATTTTTGTTCCATTACAGGAGCTGCATACAACCTCAAATGAACTCCATTTCTTCCATGAGCTAGTTAATCGACTCAACACAGGCCTCCATGCTTTCAAGGTTTGTGTTCTTATCACTTCTTTATATAGCACTTTTAGAATTGTAACTTTGAAAAAGTTGGTATCAAAGCATCTGATTGGGAGAATGAAGGTTTTCTCTTAATTCATCAGATCAAGTGCAAAGCAGTCTGTTATCCGTCATTATTAACCATATGCATTTTAGTACTGTTTTGCTGTTACGCTTTTCTATAGACTCAATTTACGTTTTAGTCCTTGTAAATTGTCGCTGATATGAATTCTGTTCCTGAAAAGAAAATATTCTATAGTTAAGTTCCCGATTTCTTTTATTTTGGTTCAGCTTAGGCCTAATTATCAGCTCGCAAAAGGCCTGAGACCACGCCAAATTAAAGAAAACTAAGGATTCAACTGAACTTGATCTGGGTTAGGGAAGGAGAGAGATTTCTTTTCCTTCCCTGTTCTTCAATATTTATTATATTTGTTCAATTATTAATTGGTAATTTTCATATTTTCTGTTATTTTGTAAAGTATGAACATGTCAGTCATTTTATATCTTCATTGCCTTTTTTTTTTTTCTGTTTTCCATTTTTCGTTCTATTCCCAATTCTGAATATCAAATTGGTTTGGCATGCAAAAGTCCTTTGGTAATAATTTGCATTGACTAATAAATTGTGAATTAAGTATTCCCCCCCCCCCAAAAAGCTTATGTGACCTTTATTTGACATACTGATGCATTCCCTACAACCATGTATATGAGCAGGCAACGTTGTCTGAACTCTGGTACGTGGAGGAACATGATTTGCTTGCCCTTGCACTGAATGGAAGAATGAGCGTTCGCAGGTTCAAACTTGGCTGCTCAAGAACATGAAGTTGAACATGGACATGCATAGATGCTTGTGAATAAAATGAAGGTTCTGGTATATGTAATGAATGACCACTGACTGCCCACGAAAGGAAAGAATGCACATACCCACTCTTCTGAAGTTTGAAAAAAAATCACTTTTACTTGTTGGGTTTACTATTGAGTAAAGTTTTTATCACATGTACATGACTTGACAAAATTTGTATGATAGATACTTCGTGTATAATATAAAAGTTAGATAATTAATTTATAGATATTAAAAAATTAGTTAAGTTAATTATTTATAATGTGTGTTGATTTTTCTAGATTACTTTATTTAATTATGTGCATAAACCCTTTGATGGAAGCCTCTTAACATATGGAATCAATAGGGATATTTTGAGAAAAAAATTATAAATTCGAAAGATAAAGTTGATTGAAATCTTATATTTTTTTAATTAAAAAACCCTTTATCTAGCTTTTATATTCAGGATATGGTATTAATATTACCTCCTATCCTTAATATAAAATCTAGATTGTAATCCAATTTGCACTGCAAATTAGATGGTTGCAGTATAAAGTAGATCATGCATTAAGGAGTCTATAATGAAAAGTTACTATATAAAAATGAAAACATGTTTATATTCCTCACTTATTATTAACACTTAATATGGGTAACGATTAAGCAGTAAAATTATTATTATTATTATTATTATTATTCAAGCTAAGTTCATGAGAACTCTAAGTAGAGATGCCTCAAAAATAAAAAATTGAAATATAATAAAAAACTTCCATGTATATCTTAGTAGTTGAAGGAGACATGGCAAGAGAATACAAATTTTGTGCTTGTTTGGGAACATCGTTCCTAAAACTGTACACGCAAGTCAAGATAAAATCATCTTGAAATTTGTAAAAATCATTTCGAAATTCATAAAAATCATCTCGAAATCTATAAAACCATCTTAAAATCCATAAAATCACCTCGGAAGCTGTGAACTCCTTTCTCCCAACGGATTCTCAAACACACACTTTGTTGACTTTGTTCCACGAGCATTAGATTTAAAATAAGCATTTATGTAATTAGAAGAATATAATTTTAGTGGGCCTATTTGCCCATACATAAGTTGATATGTTTTTTTTGACATAGGTTGATATAAGGTAAAATAAAACCCCTTTTATATATATATATATATTTTAATATATTAAAAAAGTGAAATGGTGAGAAAGTGAGTGAGGTGGCCATTGGTCTTGATTTGTGGAAGGCACGCGCTTCAAGAATTCTAGGTACCGGAAAGCGAAGGGGTTGGGGCCCACCAGTCTCGGCACCCTCACACCCTCACTGTGGATGCCACACGCTCTTCTCTCTCATGCAAACCAAAAGAGAATGCCAACACGAAAATGCAACGCCGGCGCGTTTTTATTTGACAATGCCCAAACCGACGTGATAGGGTGGTTCTGTTTGATAAAACTTCTCATGAATCTAAAAGTATGTTTAACAGTGTTTTTCTGTAAAATGAAATAATCCCCTTCATATTTGTCTCGACTTACGTAAAAGTACTTCTTTACCGCTTTTTCAAACAAACCCATATCAGAATATACAGTAATGAACTTGTTTGATGAAACGTTTAAAAAGTTAAAAGTACATTTAATAACGTTTTTTTGTGAAATGAAATAATATCCTTCATATATTTATTTCAACTTATTTAATTACCACATTTTTAAACAAATACATGGATGGATGGATGGATTTGGTCATTTGGACGTCAGGATCAAGTCCAACCGCACACGAGAGAAAATAAAAAGAATAATTTTTTGTTATTGGCAGAGGATATTCTTAAAAAATTATTCTTTTTTTTAGTGAATTAAATAATAGAGAAGATTGAAAGGGGCATGCATGATCGGTGCGGGGATATGAGGTATGTAGTGGGCGCCAGAGGAGGCTGAAAAGGAAGAGGAGGCGAAGATCACGTGGGAAACTCACTGTGAGTGCTTCCTCCAACAACAACGGCGTGGGCTGGCCACGCACCTTCTTGTGATCTCTTCTCTCCCTCCACACTCTCTCCCCCCCTTCTCGCCGCCTCCTTCCTCCTCCACCCTTCCTCCCTTACAAAATATCCCCTCCTCCTCCTCCTCCTCCTCCTCCTCCTCTCTCGCTCTCTATCTCTCTCCCCTCTTGCCCTATTTCCCAACTGTTCTATCCGCCCTTGCCTTACCTTCAATTTTACCCTCCCTCTCTCATTCCGTGTTTTTTTTCTTTTTGACCTTCCTCTCTCAATCCTATCTCTTCGCTTCTGAGGAGGTAAGAGCTCTTCTCATCTTACTTGTGCTTCTGATTGCTCTTTAAGTATGTGATTGTCTTTTGAGTTTAATCCGATGAATTTCTGTATGCTCCCTTGACTTCTATGAAATTTGTGGCATTTGGAAATGAAGTTTGGGGAATCGGTTCAATTTCCCCCTTGTATGAATTAATTAGAGGACAAATGATGGATTCGATTGGCTGTTGCTTGCATCTTGATGATTGAAGAGGTTTCCTTTTTTATTTGTTTGTTTTTACATGATTCAATTCCCTTTACTATTCTATTGCTTGGCTATCTCACAGCGTTAGGGTGTTAGTGAGTTGAATGTTACGGCTGACAGTACTTCCTGACTAGTTACAAATTTGTTATGCATTCATTGGATTTGTTAATTCACGGATTATACTCGATCATGTGATCTGCATCGATGGAGAGGGGGACCGTCAGGAGATGTGAAAGTGGAGGCAGATAGAGTGCTATGCCTCCAGATTTATCTTAGTAATAGATAATTAGGTTTACTTGTTGTATAGCCTT
>JANTPZ010003943.1:0-14013 GCA_025593235.1 Vachellia pachyceras
TAAGATTTAAAATGATCCAAAGTTTACTAAATTTGGATGTGTAGATAAGGATATATGATTTTCCAAATTTAAAGGAAAATCTGGAAAAAGAAAAATGACTATTTGAACAGTAATTTTTCACGGATTTAACTGTATCATTTGGGCTAGGATCTGGACCAGTGAGTTTTTTTCCCTTGAAGGTTACTTTATAAGCTTAAAATATAAATTGGAACCACTCAGTTTTGATATTTCTAGCATTAGTTATGATTTTTTGAAGTTAGGTCAAAAATCTGGAAAATTGACCAGTGAACAGTAACTCTGTTTTGAAATTTTCAAGTTCACACCTTTGGTCAATTTGAGTTATTTAAGGCCCAAAAGTGGTTTAAGAATGATCTATTTTGAAGTTTAGAGGGAAAATTAGAGGTATCACAGGAGACCTCTACTCAAGGGAACAATGTTGTATATCTCTCAGCCACTAGCCATGACAATTTCACTTAGTCTACTAGATTCATCCTCTGCCATAGGCTTATAATTATTCTACCTCTCCACTTCAAGATCCATATTAAGTAAATCAAGAGGAATTAGGGGTTTAAATGGACGATGGAGCTAAAGTCAATGAAATGGAATAATGAAAGGAATATCGAATACACGAGATTGCAGGTAACCACAATTGTAAATGTACTTACTCTAATGCATACTTTAGAGAGGAGTGCTCACATATAAGTATCTTGCTATTTTCATCATTCTTCTCTATTTTTTCCTCTTTCTTTTGTTTTTTGTTTTTTTATCAAGTAAATAATATATATTGAATATTGATGCAAATATGAGTATGCATGAGTTTATGTTTTCGTATAGTTCCCGATGCTGGTACTCAAGAAAGTGTGGCTCAAAGGGGGTAGCAAGGGTAAATCACATGATGGTTTGTGTTGGGATAAAAGGGTTTTGAAATGAGGGCCCCTATTGTAACACCTCCTATTTCCCCCTATTTCCTCTGGATTCACGATAGGTGAAACCTCACCCTTGCAGAGTCGTATGCTCTCTAAGTCTGTTAGTGTTCGCACTTGAGATATGTGCTAACAGGGCATCTCTTACACTTTATTCCATCTCCGAGATGAAACTAGAACGTTATACTCTAATTCATAAAAAGTGCAAGCAGGATTCACTTCCTTAGAAGACTTCCCTTTTGCCAACATGATTGGCCTCTCTGGCACAATCATAATAGGCTCCTTCAAAAGCTGTCTCAGCCACAAATCACTTATCGACCTCTCCTTTACAAGGAGTTGTTGGTACTAGGATCTCTGGCTCCGTCTCTGCTTCTACCACTATGTTTGAGTCCTTAGCTGACTCCATAACATTGGATCCCCTGTCAGATGGTTCCTTCTTTGGAAGGCTTTCCTCTACTGGCCTAATTATTATTAAAGGCACGTCGGCAATTGGTTCGTCCAACCAATACTCCTCGATCACCCTTTTCCTTACTAGTAGCTTGCTATTCAGAGTATACATCTCAGCTTGTGGATTGTCTTCCTCTGTCATAGGTGACTCCACCTCCGGATCTTCATAATCTTCCTCGGAGAATAATCTCTCTATCTCCGGATCCTCTGCATCTCGCTTGAATCTCGAGATGATACCATGGTATTGGATCCTAATCCAAATGGAGTTTATTCAGGATTATCTTCCCTTTTCTGTATCCTCTTCTACTAGTGTGATTGGCCTCTCTGGCTCAATCATAAAAGATTCTTTCAATGGATGTCTCAGCCATACTTTGCATCTTAGTCTCTTCTTTATTAGAAGTTCTTTCTTTGGTACCAGCATCTCTTCCGGCTCATCGGCTATCGAGTGCTCTAAGTACAAGCTTGTCTCTAGAATGTGTGTGACTTCTGTGCTATTATGTCTCATGCTTAACTACTCATATTCATGCATCCACAGCATAAATAAATCAACATGTTTTCAAGCACAGTCACAAAATCAATAAGCACTTAACATATTTCAATCCAATAAGCACTTAGCATTATGTATGAACAAGGCATAAGCCACACAACATTAACTATACATAATACACCATCAAAGCATAACTAGCACCATTGTGGGCCCATGAACTATCTTTGATACATCAAGGCATTAACAATGCATAACAAGCATAAGTCGCCTAAAACCTATGCTCTGATACCACCAAATGTAACACTTCCTATTTTCCCCCTATTTCCTCATATTAGATTACTTTAGAACCACTATTGGGCTTTGGTTGACTCAAATTGGCCTTTTTAGTGAACTTGAAATTTTTCTTTTTCTTGAAAAAAACGCTGGTACTGTTCACTGGCCCATTTTCCAGATTTCTGACCTAGCTTTGAAAATTCATAATTAATTCTAGAAAAATTGAAATGGAGTGGTTCCAATTTCTAAATTTAGCTTATTAAGTGATATATAGGGGAAAAATACTCATTGGTTCTAATCCTTGTCCATTTGAATCAGTTTATTCCGTCAGGTTAGTAGCTGAAATGGTTACTTCCAGTTTTTCCCAGATTTTTCCCTTAATTTTGAAAAATTATATCTCTTAAAGTACACATCCAAATTTTGTAAATTTTATATCATGTTAAAGCTCAGGATGTGTAGTATTTAACTGGAAAGTTTTACTTCAATTGAAGCTTGATTGCCATTTTTCATTGACACTTTAGATAGGTCAGTTTCCAGGCCTTTGGAATCCACTTGTTGTTTTGAAATCTATCTTTTCTTAAAAATTACCAAAACCTCTTTTTGGTTCATAACCAAACCCTTATCATGCATGATTACTTTATTATCATCTCTTAGCTTTTCCTAGCCTATTTTCATGCATGCATCATCACATATTCCCTTGCTTCTTCACGTAGGGGTTTATAGGTTACAATAATCCATCAACTTGCAAAACAAAGTTCCACCATTTCACAACATTTATACAAACATTCACTCAAGCAAGAACATCCTCTTCAACCATCAATAACCTCATTCCTACCCTTGCTTGAGCTTCCACCTACATTGGTTAGTGGGGGTAATGAGATTTAAAGAAATCCCAATAGCAAAACCAACTAACAAAACTTGTGAACGTGCATGTAATACTTTCCAACATGTGTGTATGATCAAGATACATGTGACATATTATATTCAAACATTACATTATCATGCATATGGCCATAGCAATCAAGGTCACATATCATACACAAAACATCAAGCTCATACATTATAAAATAATGCACTATTCACAACAAGTTCAAAAAATGATTTATAAGAGTTAGTAGTCTTGCTACCCTTTTCCTTTAATTTCCCTTGAACTTTAAAGCTCTCTTGGATTACTTCCAAATGTTCTCTTGAAGGTCTCAACCTCCTAACCATGATACCAAGGCACATCCATTAATTTCATATCATTAATAAAGCCATAATTTACAAAAACGCAACAATACTCCCTCTTGCAATTTCAAGACCCTACAAGTTCAAGTCTTGGCTTTTATGGTCCTTAATGCTTCTTAAATCCCTTTCTTATTTTTACCCTACACAAACCTTCATTTTGGAGCCATTGGAAGCATTAGAATCATCAAAATCCCACTCCCTCTATTTCTTTTAAATTTTCAGAAAAAAACAGAACCTAAGAGGGAAATTTGGGTTTTCAACTTTTGCTCATGAATTCTTGTGTATTCTTGCTTCCAACCCCTTTTTCAAGCATTATTTAACTCAAACACATTTTTCCCTTTCAAGACCTCAAATGGACAGCACGTTCCCCAACTCTTAGGGTTTCCAAAATTCCAACAACAGCCAAAACAACAACAACTTTCATTAAACTACTCTTGACAACTTAAAGAGAAGCTTGCAACCATTAATACCTCTTAAAACCTTTCATTTTTCATTTTCACCTTTTGAAACCCTAGCCTCTCATCTTCAAAAAGAGAGACTCATTCAAGGAATCAAACCATTAGAGAGGTGAAAGAGGTTGCAAGACTCAAGAAAGATGTTGGTTGGGTGCTTGGAACTTTACCTTGTTGGTGTGGGCTTGCTCTTCTTCCTCTTGAGAGCAAAAATGGCATCTTCTTTGCTTGGGAGGGAGAGAACATTTCAGACCATGAGAGAGGGAGAGAGTGACCAAAATTTAAGAGGAAATGGAGAGGATTAGTCACTTAAAAGCCTTCTTGAAAGATGAATGGATAGGATTAAAACTTGGTCTCCAAGTTTTGGTCTTGAATGGAGGAGATTATGGCACTCGTCAAGCTCATGTGGTGAGTGAAAAAGTTGTCATTATTACTCTCTAGCTTGGGCTCCAAGACTTGGCTAGGCTAACTAGCTTGATTACTATCCAGTTACTCTATCCGGTTACACGCTTTTCCGTAAAGTAACATTTGTCTGGGTAACTACCTTTTTATTTTTCCAGAGACTTTCTCTCCCATGTGGCACCATTCCCTAGGCCTCCTTGCCTAGGTGGCATCATATCCTAGCCCAAAGCATTCTCGGGTTTTCCTCGTAACTCATCAAGATTCCTCAATTTGCGGAAACACCATAAAACGGGCTTTCGACGGCCAATTTGACTTAAGGGCATTGAAAATTTCTATAATTTTCCCTGACACTCCAGCCCTTTTCCGTTCCTCAAAATTCTTCCCGAATTTTCCGTAATTAATTTTCTAAGAAAATCCTTTTTCAGGCTTTCGGGCACTGTTGTTCTCTGTACTTTGAAACTACCCACACCGGATACTGTGTAATAATTTTATTAAATACTTTAAGACCCAACTAAACTTTTCTCAGTTCGGGTCTCTGACGTTTGAGGACTCCTGCTACCTCAAATAATTATTTCTCTATCTTCCAGTCCTCTAAAAACCCTTAATTATATTACAAAAATGCCATTGCATTTTATACTTTGCCCATAATTACAAAAATGCTACTACCTTTCTTACTTTTCTCATAAGTACCAAAATGCCATCACTTTTTCTACTCTTTCTTAATTCCAACCTTACCCTTGGTTGACTTTGACATTTTTGGTGAACTTTGACTTTTTGTTGACTTTTGACCAAATTACCAAAATGCCTTTACTATTTAATGACAGTTTGAGTCCTGGGCCTTTTTAATCAAAATGACCATTTTACCTTGGTCATTTATGCTAAATGACCATTTTACCCTTTGGTCATTTTCACTTAGAACTCTCAAGATTAGACCCAAGGTCTCTTTTTATCTATTGGCATTTTCCTCTTCTATATTTCTTTTCTATGGGCCATAGCTCAACCCATAACTATCGGTTTGACCTTGATTTCCGTTCATGAAATTTGGGATATTACACCTATCATGTTCACAAAATAATGGATCATAAAGCTTTGATTAAGAATTAAGACAAATTCTAGTGAGATAGGAATCAAAGCAGTCTCACACAAGTCAAATGGAATTTGGCTCAATTATCCTCACGACAAGGCTATCATCTCGATTAGAGAAGCTCAAGGATTAAAGACGCAAAGTGTCACCTTAAAAATGCATCATCATTTACCCTTTCATTAACAACTTGAAAATACAATCAACTAAAAACTTTTATCCCATAAAACATGGATGATTTTCTAAATACAACATTTGTAAAACAAAAAGATATTGCCTACTCAGGAGTAGTGAAAGTATTCAGCTTGAAGGAAATTATAATTTATTTATATTTTTGTTTGCACCGTATATTTGTCACGGCGAACAACATGATTGTGTTGAGGCCTTATTTTGATGATAACAAAATGATTTCAGGAATCATAAAGCTTAAATTGTTGATGATTAAGTGTTCTTAGTGAAACACTCGAGTTCTGTGATCAAGTAATCAAGTTTGTATGAAAGTATTGAGAATACTCGAGTACTGTGCCTTAATACTCGAGTATCAAAGTTTTTTCATAAGTTAAAAATCAATACTTTCAGACAACACTTGAGTTTTTGTTGAGAGTGTTGATAATACTCGAGTTCTGAACTTTAATACTCGAGTATTATGAGTTAAAATATTTTTGAGATTCAATACTTTAAGTGAAAACTCAAGTATTAAGATGAAGTATTGCAAACAACTCGAGTAATGTTTTGAAACACTCGATTAATAGTGTTAAAATCAAAATACTTCCATATGAAACTCAAGTATTGTGTTGAAGTATTGACAACACTCGAGTATTGTGTTGTAATACTCGAGTATCAGGTTTTGTTTTCAAAAGAATACTTGAGTTACAAATGAAAGTATTGGCAACACTCGAGTATTGAGTTATGAATACTCGAGTATTGAGTCAAAATACTTGAACTTGAAGCATAACACTCGTGTTGTAGAGGAAGTGTTGCCAACACTCGAGTGCTAGTTTTCAACACTCGAGTATCGGGCAAAGTTTTCAAACGTAAGTCAACACTTAAAGCACAACACTCGAGTATTTGGTAAAAGTGTTGTCAACACTCAAGTATTGATTTTTACAATACTCGAGTATCGAGCATTCTTTTCAAAACAAACATAACACTCTGAGCAAAACACTTGAGTTTTGGCTGAATGTATTATTAACACTCGAGTATTCAGTTTACAACACTCTAGTATTGAACTTTCTTCTTCACAAAGGCGAATACTTGAAGCTGAACACTTGAGTATTTAATGGAAGTGTTGTGAACACTCGAGTATTAACTTGTGAACACTCAAGTATTGCTCTATAAAGTTTCAAAATTTCAAATTTACACTGGTTTCACTGCCCAACACTCGAGTATTGCAAAGGGAAACTCGAGTGCTGCTTTCTCTGACACATTTCTGCTATGACAGCTAAGCCTATTGTTCTCCGAAACTTTCCTATTTAATGTCTATACTTTTTAAATGTTACCTGCCCTGATAAATGCCTTGCAGAGCATTCATTAAACAGGTCAGGCAGTCTGAGGAATAAAAGATGAGCATTAATGAACTTCGGCGCGATCGTTGAACCTCAGCATTAATGAAGCATTTATGGCATTCAACAACCACAACCGATGAGAGTAATGGACACAAGCTTCTCTCCAACGAATATTCAAATCTGATTACTCTTCTATAAAAGAAGGAAGCTTTAAAGAAGAAAGAGAAAAATAACGACAAAAATTTATTATACGTCATTACTGTGTGAATTACCTTTTGCTATTACATTAATTATTCCTGAGAGCTTAAGTGATTTCATTATCCACTCTTTAAGAGAGTTTGTATCATTTAATTGCCTTGTAAATCTGAGAGATATTCAAGGTTGGGACCTTGAATTTGTTGGGTTGAGATTTGGTCAGAAAACAGAGAGTGTGAGACTCTGTTTCATTACGTATTGTAAGGGGGAGTGTGAATCTCCATTGTAAAGGCTGTTGAGCCTGATTTGTTGGTGATTAGTGGATTATAAAGCTCAGAGGGACCGAACCAAGATAAATCTCCGTGTTCATCTTCCTTTTACTCTTTCTGTGACTTTGCTCTTATTTTGATTCTAGTGTTAAATTTTTTTAATTTGACCAATTCACCCCCTCTTGATCAAATCCTATTCGAACATATTGGTTGCGGCGTATGACACCCGAGAGGGTAAACCTGTGTGCAAGTGATTTCACCACGGTGAAACCATAAGATGGTCACGGCGAAACACATCCAAGAGGCAAACGTTTGAATGACTTTCGCAGCGGTGAAACCATAATTTGGTCACAAAATTGCAGTTCAAAAACCTCATGGGATCAAATTTTTTGTGAAATATTTAGCAAAATGACCCATCCAAAAATCCAAGTGCATTTTTTTAAAAAAATCAAGGTAAAGCTTGAAAACTCTATGATATCCAAGATAAACCTCCCCCCACACTTAAATCAAGCATTGTCCTTAATGGTTGGAAAAAGGAGGTAACAAGGACAGTATAAACATAATTCAACAATTAATACTAGCAATCAACATATAAACGCAATTTAGAATGGGAAACAACAAAGGAACTATATACAAAGATATCCAAAAACATCCATAGCATCCAGCTGTTACATAATATCCACAAATACATAAAGTCAAAACAAAAAGATAAATCAGAAAAAGAAATAGCTACTACTGCATGGCTGAGTCACCATCAGAATTCATAGCCATAGTGGTCTCCTCCTCACCACGGCAATCATCAGCTCCTCCTCCTCCCACTCTGGATGGGCCTACCCCTAATGGTCCAGCACCGCTAAGGAAGTCACCCTCCTCCAGATGTAGCTTAAAGTGTAGATGTTGAGTGATCAGAGCATCCATCCGGCGGTGGTATCTCTAGTCTCGATCAAGCTGCTGAAGCAAAGATAGGCGAAACTGGTGAAACTCAGCAGTGAGGCCTTCTATGGTGACTATGTCAGGAGATGGCGAAGGGCATGGGGTGCCTACGGTGCATGGGGCTCCTGGACATCTGGCGTGAGCTCATCAATGTCTTTGAAAGGTTGGAGAGGAGGTGGGGCAACTGCTTGCCTAATGCAATCATACATAAATGTAGGGGCAACAACAAAAGGGTGGTCCTCAGGGGACTCAGGAACCTGAGCCTCTATGAATATGTTAGAGATAAGGTGTGGAAAGATGATGGCTTTCATGGAATTGGTGGTGAAGACGGCGTCACGAAGGGGTGGAGTAAATGAGATGGGGGATATCAAACTTAATACCCCTTATCAGCATGTAAATGCAGAGGGCCTACTTCTTAGGCAGTTACCCAAGGTGGCTGGTGAGAAGTATGTTACATCATACAAGGTGGATGAATGGTTTCATCTTTGGCCTACACTCAGCTTGTCGAATGTACATCTCAACTTAATGAGGAATGTACCACCCCTTCCCCAGCTAACATAAGGTCTGGGATATCTCATCCTCTGGGAAGTTACTCATAAGGTTGGTGTAATGGTCTACCCCACAATGTAGAATATTGTAGTGGTCCTAGATGGTACGGTGGGTGATGGAATGGTAGAGTCAAACGTTCCTTAACTTTGGAAAATCATAACTGTTTATCTACACACCAAATTTAGCAAACTTTAGCTCAAAGTTTAGGCAGATTTGAGGGTGTCCGAACCCTTTTCTTGAAAACTTAGATTTTCAAATTTACCAAAACCTCTTTTTGGTTAAAATCCAACCTCTTGTAATACATGATTACTTTTTTAACATTCCTTAACATTTTAAACCACATTTATGCATGCATCCACATAAATCCACTAACTACCATGTAGAGGTTTATAGTTACATAATCCACAAACATACATGAACTTCAAACATATTATACAATTTCCATAAGCAAAGGCATAACAATATGCTCTCTCAAAGCATCAATCACCTTGACCTTACCCTTTCTTGAGCTTGCACCTAAAATGGTTAGTGGGGAATAATGAGATTTAAAGAAATTGCAATAGCAAAACTAACTAACAACTTGTGAATGTGCATATCATGCTTTCAAAATAGGTGTATGATCATGGTTTATGTGACATATTCAAACTCTACATTATCATGCATATGACCATAACAATCAAGGTCACATATCATACACTTGACATCAAATTCATTCATCACAAAATCATGCAACATTCATAACAAGTTCATAAAAGATTTTAAAGAGAGTTAGTAGTCTTGCTACCTTTTTACTTTAGCTTCTCTTGGACTATAAAGCTTTCTAGGTAAGCTTTTCCAACTAGCTCTTTGGATCCTTAACTTCCTAAACATCATGTGATAATACATTCATAAGTTTTCATCCATCACAATGCAAGAAAACTTACGAAAACGCAATAGAACCTTTATTTCTCTTTCAAGACCCTTAAAACTTTACAACTTGCTCATATGATTTTGAATGCTTCCCAAATGCCTTTCTTACTTTTACCCTACAAAAATCATCATTCTAAAGCCATTGGAAGCATTAAAATCATCAAAATCCAACTCCCTCTATTTCTTTTGATTTTTCCAAAAAACAGAACATAAGAGGGAGTTTGAATTTTTCCAACTTTTTCTCATCATATAACTCAAACACAATCCTTCCCCATCAAAACTCATGTGTATGGTACCTGACCTTTAACCTTAGGGTTTCAAAAATTTCAACCAACAACCAAACCACATCAATACATACATCAAAATACTCCTTAACACTCAAGTTGTGTTTTGCAACCAATCACTACCTCTAAATTCCTCTTTTTCTTGATTTCATACTTTGGAACCCTAACCTTTCATCTCCCAAAAGAGGGACTTATTCAATAAAACAAAACAATAGAATTATAGAGGGAGTTGCAAGGAGTAAGAAAATGTAAGGATTTGGTTGTTTGAGATTGTTACCTTATGTGTGTGAAGTCTCTTCTTCCTCTTCCTTGTGCTCAAATGGCGTCAATTTTTCTGCTTGGGAGGGAGGAGAATGTCCTCCAACAAATGAGAGGAAAGAGAAGAGAATAGCTTATTAAAACTCTTCTTGAAAACTTGGATGGTTGTGATTTAAACTTAGTGACTAAGTTTTGTTCTTAATGCTTGGGATTTCGCCACTTGTCACACTCTTGTAGCTTGGATAAAGTGAACATTTAATGCTTCCAACCACCTCTTTATGACTTAGTTAGGCTACCTCAATCACTTACTATCCAGTTACTTATTCCAGTTACAAGTTCCCCGGTAAAAGTAACTTTTCTTCGGTAAATCCTTTTTTCTTATTTTTTGGAGATATTTTCTTGCTCATTTCATCTCCCATATTCCTTGCTTAAATGGTAGCAATTATTCTCCCAACATACCCCTGGAACTACTCTGAATTTAACTGGGTTCCTTGCTCCGGATAAAACACCATAAAACGTGCTTCCGATACGCAATTTGACTTTAGGGCATTAAAAATTCCTAGAATTTTTACTGATACTCTAGCCCTTTTCCGTTCCTCAAATTTCTTCCTGGATTATCCATAATTAATTTTCAAAGAAAATCCTTTTTCTAGGGTTTTCTGGTCTTTTTTTTTCCCGGTTTGGGAAATCACTTTTATCGAATACTGGATAATTATTTTATTAATTACTATAAAATCCCCTTTACTTTTTTTATGTTTGAGTCTCTTGAGGACTCCTAATACCTCAAATAATTATTTTTCGACGTCTAAACCTTTAAAATTCCGTAATTAAAAATCTAAGCCGAATCTCAAAAATTTGGGAGACACGGTTTTGATCCGTGAGTCCCGCTCTATCTTTTAGGCCTCTTCAAATTTTTTCGGTATTTTGGTCAACAATTAGCTTTTTGACTTTGACTTCTTAGTCAGTGTTGACTTTCTTGGTCAACTTTGACTTTTAGTTGACTTTTGGTCAAATTACCAAAAATGCCCTTACTTTTACTATTCTTTCCCAAAATTCCATAATTGCCCTTAACCTTTCATACATAAAGACCATTGTACCCTTGGTCTAATTGACATTTATGTCCTTGGTCTTTTTATTTGAAATGACTATCTTACCCTTTGTCATTATACTTTGAAATTCTAAGACCTTGGGACTCAGTCAATTATAATCTCTCTTATCTATTGGCATTCTCTTTTTCTGTACCTCTTATCTATAGGCCTTAAATCATTTCATAATTTATCGGTTTGGCTTTTATTTCATATACTAAAATTCAAGATATTACATTTCTCCACCTTAACATAAATTCCGTCCTCAAAATTTTCACATTTGAGTCAATTACTTTGAGCTTTTGACTTTTACTACTTCTTCTATTTCCCTACATAACTTCATTTGGCATAAGCTCTTGCCATGTCACCTTTATTATCATATTTCATCGAATCTTACTTTTTTAACTGGGAAACAGGAAATTTCTGGCACATTTGACTCAGATTTGGGGGTAAGGCCAAACGCTAATTATTACCATAACCTTCAAATTCTCAGAACACCTCTTTAACTAGGCTTCTTTTCCTTGAGGATTGACTTGATTTTCAGTATTGATATCCCTAAGAATATATGATCTCCAATCTTAACTTTAACGATCATCTTCTCTTATTGGCATGAATTACTTATTAATTTGTCACATCTCTATTGGCTTTATCTTAGCCATTCTATTGCTGTTTAGAATCATGCCAATTTCCTTCTTTACTAGAATTTCTTGACCTTTACTAAGTGACCATTCCTTCTCAAAGATAATATTTGTGAGGCAAATCTTACTTGCTGCCTCACATTGCAATGGTCATCTTATCTTATCAGCCTTACTATTTGCTAACTTTGGCTATCATCCACTTTTAAGCATCTTTGCCCTTAACTCACCCTTAAGTCGTTTTGTTTTAATTACTTGGTGAGTTTATTTAACCAAAAGGGCTTTTCTCTTTCTTTTTCTTTCTTTTCCTCAAATTCATAGCCTCATAGTAGGCTTTAGAGAGATATAACATTATTTTCTAAACTTTAGCACTCCAACAAGGAACTTTTAAGATTTCTCACTTCCCTTGGTTCTTCTGTGCTTTCATAGTTTAGGGAGACTTTTACACTACCTGTTAGATCTCATGTTATTTAGCTAGCTTCATAGCTATCTGCTAGTGTTCATACATAACGCTTTAAGCTTCAATCTTTAAAGCTCTCTGGCACTTTAGCTAGCCTGACTACACTTTGTTCATTTTTCGAAAATGAGCTGATAGCAGTCTAGGGCAAAATTCCTTGAATAGTTTGGGTATGTATCAGCAAGTGAGATGAAAAGAGTGTAAGAATATAATTCTGTTGGAAATTGTGCTCTAGGGCCAATCATTGTACTTCGGACATTATTTATTTTAATGAATTTTCTCCATTTAATTATCATAACTTGTGCATGTTTATTATGATAATTGAATCCATGGGAAAATTATGAATATTGTCCTAAATGTCCCTGGTCGGTTATCTATGTGGGAACAAAGATAAAGTAAGACCAGCATGACTTTGATAAGGTATGGAGATACAAGTCAAAGTCATAGGCACTTGTCAAGTCTTGGTTAGGAAAATCATTTTCAATGAAAGACTTGGGCGAAGCCACTTACATCCTAGGGATTAGGATCTACAGAGATAGATCCAAGAGGCTTATAGGCTTAAGTCAGAGTACATATATAGATAAAATACTGCATAGGTTTAGTATGCAAGATTCAAAAGAGAGGGTATATACCCATGTCTCATGGCACCCTTCTCTCAAAGGATCTGTGTCCAAAAACACTGGATCAGAGAAATCGCATGACTAAGATTCCATATGCCTCGGCTATTGGATCGATTATGTATGCCATGTTATGTACTCGACCGGATGTCTCATTTGCCTTGAGTATGACCAGTAGGTACCAGCAAGATCCAGGTGAGGGTCACTGGACTGTCGTCAAGAATATCCTTAAGTACTTGAGAAGGACTAAAGACTTATTCTTGATATACGGTGGTTTGGATGATGAGCTCTGTGTAACTGGTTACACAGATGTGAGTTTTCAAACTGACCAAGATGACTCTAGATCACAGTCGGGATTTGTATTCTTGTTGAATGGTGGCGCAGTAAGCTGGAAAAGCTCTAAGCAAAGTACAGTAGCTGATTCTGCAACGGAAGCCAAGTATATAGCAGCATCAGATACAACAAAAGAAGCCGTTTGGATTAGAAAGTTCATTACTGAACTCAGGGTGGTTCCTACCATCTCAAATCCAATAGATTTGTTCTGTGACAACAACGGTGCTATTGCTCAGACCAAGGAGCCCAAATCACATCAAAGGACCAAACATATACTCAGGTGTTTCCACCTTATCAGAGAAATTAATGATAGAGGTAACACAAAATATGCAAAGTTCCTGGAGAAGATAATGTCGCTAATCCTCTTACCAAGCCGCTTGCATAAGCAAAACATGAGGGTCATGTTAGGACAATGGGAATTAGAATAATTAATGATTGTACCTAGTGCAAGTGGGAGGATGTTGGAAATTGTGCCCTAGGGCCAATCATTGTACTTCACACATTATTTATTTTAATGAATTTTCTTCATTTAATTATCATAACTTGTGCATGTTTATTATGATAATTGAATCCATGGGCAAATTATGAATATTATCCTAAATGTCCCTGGTCGGTTATCTATGTGGGAACAAAGATAAAGTAAGACCAGCATGACTTTGATAAAGTATGGAGATACAAGTCAAAGTCATAGG
>JANTPZ010003944.1:0-13045 GCA_025593235.1 Vachellia pachyceras
TATTTTAGGTAGCTTTATATGTGATTTTCCCTTTATCATTTTAGTATAATTGCTACTCTCTAATTTTATCTAATGTTTTAAAAATCGAATTGAAGATTGAACCAAAAGGCTGCTGGTTCAAGATTCTCGTAATCCAATTATCAACCCCTAATAGAACCAGTGATGTAATAATGAAAAAAATATTTAATAAAAATATAATTTGTGTGTAATATAAATGTATAAAGAAGAAATGAATAACAACTATAGTGCTCGCATAAATAAAGTTTTGAGATTTTTTAGCGTTCAACAAAAAAAGCGACCTATTTTTTTAGAAACCATTTCGGTTCCAGATTTAAGGCTTTTTTGAAAGTTATTTTGAAAATAACTTTTACAGATTTCGATGTAAAATCTAAGTTTTAGAGAATAGATTTTAGAAAATAGCTTTTATAGATTTCGAGGCAAAACCTAAGTTTTAAAAAGTGATTTATGTTTGAGAAGTTATTAGCTTTTACGGATTCCGAGGCAAAAAGTAGATCGGAAAAAGGAAAAAGAAAGAATGAAAAGAGGAAAGAGAAGAAAGAAAAAGTAGGAAAGAGAAAACCTAGGTTTCAAACCGAGGTTTTGTAACAAAAATAGCTTTTTTGAAAATTTTTTGTGTTTGGACAAAATCTAGATTTACCTAGATTTTGAAACCAAACCTAAATTCTGGGAATAGCATCCAAACAAGCCTTTAATTTTGTGGACCTATCACAGCTATTAAAAAACCATGCTTTTTATCCAAGCTGAGTCATTGGTGGGTCTTGGTCAATGGTCCATTCTAGTCTCTAACTACTAATATTTTTTATTAAAGCATATGTATTTATAATCGTAACGGAGACAATCAAGTTCGAGGTGTTATTTAACATTAAATGTAGGCATTTCTTCCGGTGGAGATTAGAATATTGGTTCGTTACGTTATGATTCATGAGGGACCGATCCATTTCGTTAGATCCAATAATTATTGATTGACTATTTATATTTTTCCCTTGTATAAAAAGTTTAGATGAGTTGGGTCATGGGGGCTTACTGGTTCCAGGGTCTGCCTCTAGGCTTATAGAATGATTACAAGGAACATACAGATCGCCTGCCAACAAGACCCTCACATCGGCAGCGGAGTTGACATAACAACTTTATGAGTTGTGAGTCAATTTCTTACTGATTAGACCAAACTTTGTTTAATGAATTTTTTTATCCGGATAAAAATGGTTTTAATCAATTGGGCCATGGGCCCACCATGGATTGGAGTAAATTCCAGTAGATAGGCTCAATTAGACCTATTATTCCTTCTTCCTACCACAAGTCATTGAAGTCAACTCACATGGATTGGCCCACTTTGCCTATCCTTGTGGGGTGTTTGACTCTTGAGGTCATTATATTTTTTTGGCCATTCACTATATAGAATTCATATTATGTGATTTATTTGGCTGTGTTTTTATTCTCTTTCAAGTAAAAGATGACACAAAATATTGATACAGTCTCTTATCATTGATATAAGTTTGAAATGATTAAAAAAGTTAAATAAATTATTTATTTTATAATATATATTCTGAAATATTACGTGTATTATTAGATTATATCAGTTTATAAATCGGGCCAATCAATTTGGTGAAATAAGATCAGTTAATCAACTTCCTGAATTTTCATAAAAATAGTCAACTGACTTTTATATTAAGAACAAGATGTAATATCAGATAATCAAATAATGTGCTTTAGATATTATACATATATTATAGATCATCAAACCAGTTTCAATTTCATCTTTTAATTTCACAGTTGCAGTATTATTTACTTCTCTAACGTCAACATGGTTAGTGTCAAGTGATTTTTTTACAAATTATTGTTATTTTAAAATTAAATTTAATATGTCATCATTGTTACTTTATATTTTATATAGGCAGTGTGATATTAGTTATGATTACTACTATCCAATGACACATCTTTATTTAGGTTATATGATTACTTCTATCTTTTGTATAATTGGTCCGTTGGCAAAAAAGAAGAAGAAAGAAATGTATAATTGGCGTTTTAAATAGGATAAAATGAATAAATCTCTATAGGCTAAATCATACATTTGATCTTTTAAATTTATACCATGTTTTAATTTAATCCTTTAAATTTTAAAAATGCACTTTTAATTCTTTATTATTAACGTTATTAGTATAACTTAACGGAAAATGATGACTCAATAAAATTAAATGATGATTATACAATTAAATGTTGAAAAAATATTATTAAACTTTAAAATATAAAAAAGTATATTAAATAATCTATTTAAGTAATATTGATATTATTGAATTATAGAATAATGATTGAATTAGTACCTTTTACTAAGTAAAACTAACGGTGTTAATGACAAATAATTAAAAGTGCATTTTCCAAATTTAAGGGATCAAACTGAATCTTGATATAAACTTAAAGGATTAAATGTATACTTTAACCATCTTTATAAATAATTTTGGAAATTTTATTTCATTCAAGAGTTTTATTACTTTTAAAAAGGTGATCCAAACAAATAGCTTTCTTACTTAAATGGAAAAATGATTGAAAAATTTTTCATTACAAAATTTACTGACACTTGAGAACTTTAGACCTTACTTGTGTATTTATTCTTCAGTTGTGTATAATATATTTTTTTAACTATATGTAAGATATGTTATACACATGAAGAAGAGTTACTCCCATTGAAAATAATTTGCACATAGATCTTAAAAAAATTAAATATTTTTAGAAAATAAATTCTATAATAAGAAAATTTTGAGCAATTTTCACCAACTTTTGGCATACTTCAAATTGGCTAAGTGAATCTTTCCCAACAAAATAAAAGTTATAGAAGACTCCACAAGTTTCCTAAGACAATTATCCTTCAATTGTTGGTCAAAAAACAGAAAGAAAAAACAATTAGAGTCTAAGATGCATTAAGTATATTGAAGTATTTTCTCGTCTCCGGCACCTTAAAGTATTTTATATTGCATTTAATACCTTTAATCATTTTTTAGACTATTTTATCACTATAAAGTATTTTTTTGTACATTACTACTGGATGCATCGAAAAATATTTTAAAGTACTACGTCTACATGAAAAGAACACTTCAAGGTGCTGAATGAAAATAGTTTAGCATAGGTTACTTATCCAAAAAACTATTCTTGATTTTTACATGGTGCTTGTTTAGTTTACATGTTTAAATCATGTTACTCATAAGTTGAAATAAAACTCCTGTAATATATTTACTTCAAAATCCGTAAAATCAATACCTGTGCTTGTTTGGATAGTCCGTTGGGAGAACGATCACAAATTCCGAGATAAATATGTGAGATGAATTTTATTTTAATAAGGCAACAATGACTTTGCCTTCCCAAACAAGTCCACTAATTCCTCAACAAGCAGGTAGGGTGAGGGAAAGAGCTTACCACATACCAATAGGAATTTGGTAAAATGGCAGCTGAATGTTCAATTCCATGTGACAACGTGTCATACCATCTCAGCTGTTCTTGAGAATTTGTCATTTCACAAATTGAGATTCACAGACAAGCAAACACAAAACACGAGAGTTCGTTCGTTGAAGGAGGAAGGAGAAGGAAACGACTCTGTTCCTCACACACACACACACACACACACTTCCCTCCATTTCAGATCCAAATCTCTATTACCATATGTTGTGCTCTGCTTATCCCTCTGTTATTCATCGCTAACAGCAATTGGGCAAGCGATCACCATATTTGGAACAATAAATTTACGATTGTCGACCAAGGTGGTTCGTGGTTGATCGCGTGTTCGATTTGACAATTTGACTGTTGTCGATTGGATCAGACCGAGCTTTGTTGAGACCCAATTATGAATCCCTTCTCTTCAGGGACGCGCTTGAGGTGAGCAATGGATCCTGCTGCTTCGATTTTTTTTTTTGGATCATGAGCAAGGAGAGTAACCGGCATACTCTTTAAACGAGAGCATGTGACTGTTCCAAAATCTTGAATCCTCAGTTCTAATTTTGTCTATCAGATTGACTGTTACTGCTGTTTACATTGTATCACCTCGGACAAATACATACAAGCGAACTAGCGTTGTATCAATGCATTTTCAATTTTATCAATCTTGTTTTAGTGATGGTTGCAAGATTTTGGCTTGCTGTAATATAGGACTCGATGGCTGGTGTAAAGTGGGGTTAAGATGAATTGATGATACTTGACTCTTTGCTAAGAATTTATACCATAGCTGGTTTCAAATGAGCTAAGGATAACCTACAGTATTTGGTGCATGTTTAATTTTATCGATTAATTCTGCATGCATAAGATTTTTCCTTTGACCTGGTGAAGTTGGATTTGTTCACATGGCAGTCTTGGCTATGTCAATTAGTGATCAATCATTCTAACTCTTTAGATACATTTCCTCACGGGGGCACAAAAAGAAAATTTGACAAGAGAGGAAAGTGAAAATATTGAGAGGCTGGATTTTGAAATCTTAACCTTACCTTGATTTTTCTTGTTCCGTGAACCCAGTGATTGGAGAGCTCCTAATTTCTATTCTTATAGTAGACCATAAACATGGAAAAGGATAAAAAAGCATCACTTATTGTGGGCAAGGTAGTGATTCAAATGCACAAGTACACGGGAAACAGAATTTGCTCTCTATGTCCACTCTAACTGACACAACAAATTACAGTAATAACTGTACTCCTTGAAGTTTTCCCCCCCTTTTGTTGCTGCTTTTTAAACCAGTGGAACTAAGAAGCAAAAGTAACTCCACTTATTGGGAACCACATCCTTTGTTCACCTGAGGTCCTTAACTGCTAAATATTGCAAAAATATAGTTTCAAGATTCCAAGCAACTGAACAAGGTAAACTGTTAGTGAAGTTCATGTTTACAAAAATGCACAAATCATAATTATGAGATGAAGCAGTATTTGGCCTATATATGCTGAACGGCATTAGTGTATACTCATCTTGTTAATTTATGTAAACCAGATGGATATGATTTTCTAAATGAAATCATTGTTTTGTTAATCAGTTCTCATTCCCTGTTTAATGGGTTTTCCTTTATGAATATATAGAAACAATAGCAGACGATATTATAACTTAGAAGCATTTTCATAGGCTTAGTTTTGCTGTTACATATTGCAGGGTTTCTTTAATCATCACCTTCTGTAGACTATGTACTAGCTTTTGCCAGATAATTACTTATGCAATTGACAGCTTTTGCACATTCATTGACTTGAAAATTTATTTTATCTTTCTTGGTTACATGTGAGCCTTTTTTGAATCATAGTATAATACACGTGTGTCTTTGTCTAAGGGTTTTTTTTTGGTGTTGACTCTTCAATTCAATGTACTACTTTGTTGCTAAATCAAATAATTGGATAATATATTGGCAGTTATTTCTGCATAGAATTTCAAGTTCTATTGTCAATTTCCTCTTCTTCTTTTTTTAAATGCTACAATATTTGAAAAAAATAATTTATATTCCCATTTGTAGGGACATGATTCGGGCCATACGTGCCTGCAAAACAGCTGCAGAAGAACGAGCTGTTGTGAGAAAAGAGTGTGCTGCCATTCGTGCTGCAATTGATGAAAATGATCAAGACTATAGGCATCGGAATCTGGCTAAGCTAATGTTCATACACATGCTTGGCTACCCAACACATTTTGGTCAAATGGAATGCCTCAAGTCGATTGCTTCTCCTGGATTTCCAGAGAAGAGAATAGGTTATCTTGGCCTTATGTTGCTTCTTGATGAAAGACAAGAGGTTCTGATGTTGGTCACAAACTCTTTGAAACAGTATCCAATTTCAATTTGGAATTTATTTTTTTCCTTATGTCCTCATTTTTGCATTCTAATTTTTCTAAGTTATTGTTTTGATCTTCTATTGAAACATTACGAGAGAGAGAGAGAGAATATGATGTTCTGGGCCAAACTTAACTTAAATCTCAGGGATCTTAATCACACAAATCAGTATATTGTTGGACTTGCGCTTTGTGCTTTAGGAAACATTTGTTCAGCAGAAATGGCTCGTGATCTTGCACCAGAGGTTGAGAGGTTGCTGCAATTTCGAGACCCAAATGTCCGGAAAAAGGTGACTTTTTATTACATGTCCTTCCTTAGACTTTTTATATCTTAAAGGTTTGGAAAATTTGATGCATATGTAGGATTTTTATCTTCTAGTGATGCATTTTTAATGGGAGTAGAGGTGGCCATGAATGCTTCTGTGGCCTCAACATTCCCCACTAAATGACAGTAACTATGATAGAACCGGGAAACAAAAATTAGGAGAATTTTGGGAAAATATATTCCAGATTTTACTCCATTACTGTATGTAAACAGAGTGAATTGCCGTCCTATTCTTTCAGTGTTCTCGGAATCAAATAGCAACAGAGAGAAAACACAAGATAACTGCTCTCTCAACCTGGTTTTTGGGAGACCAGGCTATCTCCTTACCAACACTATTTCTCTCTGCTTTCTCCTTACATCCCTGCTCCCCTTTAACACATTTCCGCTACTCTGGCACTGTCAGAAATTTGTTAATAATCTTTATGCTCCATCCTGGCCTCCACTTCCCTGTGTATTCCATGTTATGTTTTGTGTTGGGCCTGACTTACTGTTCTTGGCCCTTCTGTTGTACACTCGGTCCCATGTCTTGGCTGGCTGAACAAACTGCTGGCTATCTACTTAAAGTTAATGGGAGAAGAGGCCATGATTGCTTCATCATTTTGAAACATATAAGATCTGTGTGTCCCTTTTATTTTTCTACTTTTCATTCTTTTTCCTGTGGGAGATTGCTTTCTAATGTTCTTTAAAATGTGCAATCTCAAACAAGTTAGTCATTCTACAATGAGTTGTCAGTCTTTATTGGTCGTCCCTCTCCCGGCTAAGAATTATACGCTGTAGTTATGGTAATTTTGAAGTTGAAGCTATTGGTGGAGCCTATCATACTCAACTTCTTTGGCCGTCATTGATCATTCTGATGAATTGACTGTACTCATGATTGAATGTAGGCAGCATTATGCGCAATAAGAATCATAAAGAAGGTTCCAGATTTGGCAGAAAATTTTATTAATTCTGCTGCTGCGTTACTTAGGGAGAAGCATCATGGAGTTTTGATCACTGGGGTTCAGCTCTGTACAGAACTGTGTAAAGTTAGCGCAGAAGCCCTTGAATACTTTAGAATGGTAATTTGGCATCTTTTTGGTAATTAAGTTCCTGTAGACTTATATAATCTTTTGAACCAGCTAAATGCTAATGATATTTATGGAAGTATACTTATTTAAAATGGGCTTAACAATGAGGAAAAAAATACATCTACTCACTTAATGGAATATAACATTTTTTTTTGCCAACAATGGAATATAACATTTATTTGAGTATAATCCTTGATTTTGGTATGAGTGAATATCATGTAAAATTGTAATATGATTTAGTATTCTTTTCTCTTGACAAAAAGAAATAAGGCATGAGTTGTATTCATGGGCTACTATTATTGTGTGCATAAAATATGGACTAGATAACAAATACTACAGGCACAAACTTTCTGTAATTTCTCACATTGAAGGCCTTGGAGCAAGGCTCATATCTGTTGATTTTTGGTATTTTACTTACCTTTTGTTTTTTTGGGGGGGGGGGTTTCTTGTACAAATTTATCCTTGATTGTGCTAGCTTTAATTATAATAAAAATTTTCATTTATTGTAGAAATGCACAGAGGACGTGGTCAGAAGTCTCAAGGACCTAGTTAACAGTCCTTACGCACCAGAGTATGACATTGCTGGCATTACCGATCCTTTCCTCCATATTAGATTGCTTAAGCTTTTGCGAGTACTGGGTGAAGGCGATGCCGAGGCTAGTGACTTAATGAATGACATACTTGCGCAGGTCTGTGTGTTCATGGTCTTTCTATGGTATTGAATTTTTTATATTTTCATGCCGCAGTGTTTGGAATAGCTGGGATTTTTGCTTGATTCTGTTGTTCACTCTGTTATTGGAAAACTATGCTTAGGTATCCTTTTCACTTGCTTAGATTTTATTATCACGTTTTCTTTTCACATGCCAAAACAAACTTATATGGCTAGATTAATAAATGTTAGAAAATTTCAACCAATGAAATTTGTGTAGCAGGAAATACTGATCTTGTCATATCAGGGTGGTACTGTTCTTCGGAGAACTTGAATTTTCTTGTCTTCAAATGTTGTTGTACTTGTAACTGAACCCTTGTCTAAAAGAAGTAAATCGAAATCATTGACACATTTTGCTGCAAGGAGAAAGGATGCCATCTTTATGTTAACCCTCTAATCTTATAATTGATATTTTATTCAAGGCATGGACTAGTCAACCCACTGTGATTTTTTGTTGGTCAAGGCCTCAAACCTCAAATCTTTTTTGTTGGTCTTAGCCAAGTTTTTTAATCAATAAATTTATCCATTTCAATTATGCAGTGAATATTCAAATCATTTGTTAATGCTACATTTCTAGAATCTGGTTCTTGGTTCTTCTTTTTATGGTTCCATATTATGGTAGTGATAAGTTTTGATTATTTTTGAACTTGATGATCTTATTCTTAGGTCGCTACCAAGACTGAGTCAAATAAAGTTGCAGGAAATGCCATTTTATATGAATGTGTTCAAACAATCATGAGTGTTGAAGATAGTGGTGGCCTACGTGTTCTTGCCATCAATATCCTTGGAAGATTCTTGTCAAACCGTGACAACAATATTAGGTTTGTCTTTGAACATTGCTATTTTACCTTTTCTCAGTTTGTCATATCTTTAAAAAGCAACTAACACTGATTCAGTTAGTCATAATGTATGCTAAGCAAAATGTCACTTATAAAAGTGAAAGGAAAAACTCAAAAAATAAGCACTGCAGCTAGAATAAGACATTTGTTGAAAAGAAAGGATGAACAACATGACTGCAGTCCGTTTATAAAACAGAAGCTAGAAGGCTCATAACTCAAAACTGGACTATTCATTTTGATTGGCAGTATATATTTTTTGTTCATTGTGCTGATAGGCTTGGAAATTTAGCTCATGTCATTGATAATTCTTTTTGTACCTTTGATCATCCTCTGCCTTATTGCTTGGAGGTTGAGGTTGATGATAGTGTAGGAAACTTAGGAAGACATCTGATACAAGCGAGGTGCTCTTTTTGATAGGTTACTCATGTATTCAGAAAAAAGGTTGGAACAATAAATTTTTAAAGTATGCATGTTTCCTTCTTCCATAATATGTGATATCATAGTATCACTACTGCCCAGTACCATCACCTTTGCTTCATCATTCCCTAGCTTGATACGCGGGAATTGGGGATAGTAAGGGTAATTAGGGGTAAATGATATTTTGGGTAATTAGTTTAATATATCTAAAAATAGGGTCTTGAAGGGTGTAATAGGTTTTTGTGAATGATATATTAATGTTTTACTTTATTGTCTCCTTTTACAGTATCTAAGCTGCTTCTACTGCGAGAACAATTGTCATTACTGTTGTTATTGCTACCACCACTGCTATCACTATTGCAACTGCCCCACTCCTGCTTCTATGATTCATGCTCTAGCACATGATAGTATTTTGTTGCACAATTTATTTTGTGAGTCAAACAGATACTTTATACTACAAAAGGGTTATATGATAATAGCTTATACAATATAATTTAGTGCTCTTTACTGTATCAGAGATTTAGCTTCTCTATTCATAAGATGGCGGCCTGAGTGTCTTAGGATGTGTTGTAATAAATGTAATGTTGCAAGAGTTTCTCTTGCAAGAGTCATGTTTCTAAGAAGCAATTTAGGTTTGGCTACATCATGTAGGAAATGCAAAGACTGCTTCTTCCCTGACCAGAGTTTATTTTGTTCGTCTTCATTGAAGTAAGATTCTCATTTTGTACCAAACTTATGAGGTGAAATTCTCGAGAGTTCTTGAGTCTTTTTATCAAGCTTGTAATAATAAATTACTTTGGCTCTTTTTATCAAGCTTGTCATAATAAATTACTTTGGCGACCTTGGAAATTGAATATTCTCTTTTTGTACAGCAAGCTTGTAGAATTTAAGGTTGTCATATATTAAAGAAAAAAGAAAAAAAATACTTTTCAGGGACAAATTTTTGTAACCACCTTCGGCTTTTAGGTTGTTAATTTACTTATTGTATATCTTACACATGGGATTTTTCAATTTAAAATTTAAACCGACCTGCTATTCTTAACAACCTAGAAGCTTGCAGCATTTTAGGTTGTCAAATATTAAAGAAAAAAGAAAAAAAATTACTTTTCAGGGACAACTTTTTGTAACCACCTTCGACTTTTAGGTTGTTAATTTACTTATTGTATATCTTACATATGGGATTTTTCAATTTAAAATTTAAACCGACCTGTTCCCTTTGTTGATGTCTTGGTTAGTTAAATCCATTTAATTTTTATATTTTCTTGCTGCTTTCTGGAACTTGTTTGATTAAAGTCTCATCTTTCCTGAGAGCTTTGGGCCCTGTAGATCATTTCATGCCTTATTCTTTTGAATTACTACCCACAGTAAATTAAATTTTCCTACCTTCTTTCTTCAGGTATGTGGCATTAAACATGCTGATGAAGGCTGTAACAGCTGATGCACAGGCAGTGCAGAGGCATCGTGCAACTATTCTGGAATGTGTAAAGGTATTAGTTGGATGGCCTTGTTCCTTGTTTAACATATAATTAAAAATCTAAAGGATTTCTTTTACAGATTGAAAAGTTATTGACCTCACTTTTTGTTTCAGGATTCAGATGCTTCAATTCAGAAAAGAGCTCTTGAACTTGTTTACGTTTTGGTGAATGAAAGTAATGTGAAGCCCTTGACTAAAGAGCTAGTTGATTATCTGGTAGTCAGTGATCAAGAATTCAGGCCTGATCTTACTGCCAAAATTTGCTCTATAGTAGCCAAGTGAGTCATACGGGTTTTGATTTGAATGGCATCCTCTTTAGATTGCACAAATATTTTGAACATTTTGAATTCTTTCTTTTTGTTTATTTTTGTTTTGCCAGATAGGAAGTAGGTACTAGAATTCCAGTTTTATCTTCTCTACTTCAATCTTCAATTTTTTTTTTTTTGGATGCTGCAGTCTTTTCTTTTATTTGAAATGCCATTTTACATGGGCTTCACCTTGTTTCCCATTACTACTATTAGTTCGGAATTATTATCTATGAAGTTTATTAAGCTGCCAAGATATATTTTGTTGACATGGATTTACTACTTGATGCTTTAGGTTTTCTCCAGAGAAGATCTGGTACGTTGATCAGATGCTCAAGGTTCTTTCTGAGGTATAAATCTGCGCACAACCTTTTTGTAGTTGATTGAGAATTTGAAAATTGAAACAAAGAGGAAAAAATCCTGATCTTGTTAAATTTTTAGGTTAATCCTTATTCCAGAATTCCTTTTATGAATGATAATTCTGTTGCTTATCAAAATGTCTCCAGTTTCTTCCCAGGATATATCTCCCGTGCGTTGCATGGGGAGCGTGTAATCTTATCGTGTTAAATTGTAGAATTAATTTATATTCAATGAAATTTATTCAAATGTGTCTCTGTAAATTTGAATGTACAATCCACTGTTATTTATCAACGTGCAATAAACATGCATGGCTCAAATTTGATCGCCTCAAAGGAACATTTAATTACCAATGTGAATCACATAATGTTTTGAAATATTTCTTTAGAAACTACATTGGGTGTGTTTGGGAGAGAAAGGAGTTCCGTTGGGAGAAATGAATTTGCGGATTTCGAGATGGTTTTTATGGATTTCGAGATGGTTTTTATGGATTTTGAGATGGTTTTTCTCGGCTTGCGTGTACCGTTTTGGGAACGGAGTTCCCAAACAAGCCCATTGATTGTCCTGTTGGTTGTTTTGAAATTATTGCCATGACAGCTCATTGTATTTTTGTATTCACATAAAATATTTTAGCTCTCATTTGATGACTTGCTTATTCAAACATGAATGCTCAAATTACTGAATACATACAAAGATGTTATTTATGATTTTATGTTTGTTCAAGACTCATGCTGCTGCTATGTATTAGTTGCAAATTATCAGTACTAAATTTATTTGCTATTGATTTAGACTGCTGTTTGGATGCATGTGTATTATGCAATCCATATTAAGCTATGTTATTTAATCATATAATGTGTGCAAGTACTGATTATTATGCTATGCTAGTAGGCTGGAAAATTTGTAAAAGATGAAGTATGGCATGCATTAATTGTTGTGATAAGCAATGCTTATGACCTTCATGGCTACACAGTAAGAGCATTGTACAGAGCATTGCAAACTTCTGCTGAACAGGTGCTCATTTATAAATACTACTAAATTTACAGATGCAATCGATTATTTCTTAATGCTATCAATAATAATAGCACTGTTTAATACTTTCATCAGGAAAGTCTTGTTCGAGTTGCAGTGTGGTGCATTGGAGAATATGGGGATATTTTAGTTAAGAATGTTGGAATGCTTGACATAGAAGATCCCGTAGTGGTTAGTCTATGTTTTCTGCTTGATATTTTCTACATAAGTTTTGTGCTGTATCTATTACTTCATGAGTTCATGTTGCCTGAAAATGATAATCACTTGAAAACAAGCAGTACTCCATGAGTTGGAAAAATCTGGGCATTAATGTGTATCTTTTTCCCAGCCAGTGGGCATGATATGTTCTTGGTGAAAGCCTGAAATCATTGATGCAGTACAATTTAGCATTTAGCAGAAACTGGCCTACTAACTGTTGAAGCTTTTAGTATCACATGCTTTTGTATTAAAGCTCATTGAAACGGCTTGTTATGAAGAAAACTTAATTTTATTTTTGCCCCTCCCCACAAAAAAAGAAAAAGAAAAAAAGACCCACACATACACAGGCTTGTTATTTCTTCCTTTACAAAATTAACTTTCTCTTTGCAAGCAGGTCACTGAATCAGATGCTGTGGATATTCTAGAGATGGTTATAAAACGACATGCATCAGATCTTACCACAAAAACTATGGCTTTGATTGCCCTGCTGAAACTTAGTTCACGTTTTCCATCTTGTTCAGAGTATGTCGTA
>JANTPZ010003947.1:0-14000 GCA_025593235.1 Vachellia pachyceras
TAATTTGACATGATTTAATTAGCAGCCAGCAGATTATTCAGATTCACACCAAGCATTAGTATTTGGCAGTTAGGTATTTAAAGTTTTTGTAGGACCATTAGATTCATTGAAGTCAAATGAAACACGTTTTTCAATATTCATGACTCTGAAGCACATTTAGACAGTTATTTGAAGACATTCTGTCATTGCCAAACCTATTAAGCTTAACTATATAATTTATCATCGTAGATGTACGTGGGTCCCTGTGTTAGATATGTTGTACTGTTTACCTCAGTCAAAATAACATTAGTTAAAGTTTGCTGAGATAATTGACATTTACTGAGTTTTATGGGAAAAAAAATACTAAAATTTATAGCTAATTTGTTGTTTTAATTAATGGTCGACATTCTTCTATATGAATCCTGAATTTCGCTCTCATATGATTAACAAAATTTATTTATTATGAGTAAGAAATAAAAGATTGTTATGCTCATAATTATTTCTTTGCGGCTATATATAAAATCTGCAATCTCATTAATTTTAACTTTATTTAAATCTATGTGACAAAATTAATTTTCGTGCATCTTGAGTGGGAGCCATATGCCATTAACTACAAAAATTGTTCATTTTATATAAATCCATGTGACATTTACTGTTGTTTATAAGTAAGCTTTTTTTTTAAAAAAATAAAAAATACACTTCTTTAATTTGACAATGATTATATTTAACCATCAAGTTCTCTCTTATTTAACAGTTCTTACATACAACTGTTAATTAATGGTTTTCTTTAATTCTGCCTCAACACACTTTATGGTGCTTAAAATCAATCATTAAGTATTAGAAGTTATATAGTCAGAGTCTGTAGTGTTGAAATTATAATGACTTAATAAAAAAAGGAAAAAATTACATGGACTAGCATGCTAATTTTTCATAAATTTAAAATATACAAGGATGAATCAGTGACACACACACACACACACACACTCTCTCTCTCTCTCTCTCTCTCTCTGTTCATGCATGGCTATCTATCCATGAAAGATTCAAGCACAGCTCTTTCAATTTTTTTTTTTTTGCATTCACGCAAACATAAACTAAAATATCATACTTTAGCGAGGTGGTTATACACAATTGTTGATAACAAGTCTTGTAAGTTGGCATGACATTTGAATAAATATATATATATATAAATATGTGTGTGTTGGAAGCAATCCTATTCAAAACATTATCAAACACTAAATGTGAACACCTCATTCAGTAAGAATTTAAATATTGATTCAGCACGTCACGGAGACTCGCCCCTTTGGCTAGACCCAGCTCCTTTAAAGAGTGTAGAGTTTTTTTTGATAATGGAGACGAGAGCCCCAAGGGCTCAAAAACAAACAAAACTACAAAAGGCGAGGAATAGATCCCAAAATATCATTCGAGCACAGCGCCTGAAGATGGCGCGGGCACGAGTGGTAAACAGTAGAAGAGGAGATAGCCTCTTTAGCAAACGCATCGGCCAAAAAGAGTGTAGAGTTGATAATCTTACAACTAGCAAGAAAATTATGGACTTTTCTGTGGGGTTTGGGCTAAGAAAATGAGGTCCATTTAAAAATGGATTTGATGAGCCTTGTACCCTTTTGCCCAAGTCCGTAGCAAGTTAGCCCAAAGGTTGGCAGGCCAACTTGCCATTTTTTTCAACAGATTTCTTGTAATATTTTCACTAAAACTTAATGTTTAAGCGTGAGGCTATTTCGTAATGGCTTCTGCACATCATCAATAAGCATCAAAGGAAAAAAAATACATGGACGTATTCCTGGTAAAATACATGTTGAATTCCTATTACACTTGGTTTGCCTACGGGTTCTCATACCATTGCCTAAATTTTTAGAACAGCTACATTTTCTCCTTTTATTAGTTTTAACCGAAGTTCTTCATCTTCCTAATTCTTCTTATAATATTATCTGAGTTTCTCGTTTGGCATTGTGTCTTAAATTTTTTCTAACGTTGTCCTATCATTCTTGTTGGACGCACTTAATCCGTCACCGATGAGTGGTTCAACTAAAATACATGAATGAATTTACATACTTAATGCAAATATGCCTCCATCAAACACTTCCCTTCAAATTCATATTGTTGCCACCGCAAACTCAGACTTGGCCTCAATACTTTGGTACCTTCGATTGGATGACCTTTCTAATTCCACTCGTTTTATATTATATAAAAAGTATACTGATAAACAATGTATTCCCCACCCCTGTGATACTTTTTTCCCGTATAAGCACAAGCTGAAACATTTTGAGTTGAAACTACCCAACAAAATGGTTTAGTAAAGTGTAAGCATCAACACATTTTGAATATATCATCTTTTAATGTCATGCTTTCCACTTGCATCATAAATCATCTTCCATCCCCAATTATTCAAAATGTTATGCCCTTTGATAGATTATATAACATTTCTCTATCTTATTTTAATTTCAAATTATTCAAACTGTTTTATTTGCATCTACCTTAACAAATAATCGCTCTAGGACCACTCTAAAACCCTAAGAGGCATTCTACTCAATTTGAGTTATGGGTTTTAAAGGATGCTAATGTAGAGAGTGCCAACGTAAGTACAACACTCCACCTTAGTATGTTCAACATGAACAAGGCTATGAAATCTATCGACTATATGAAGGTGATGAGCTTCACTATCACTATACTAACATTCAACAATATGCATATGAACGTGATGACTTTTAACTCCTTATTGTAAGCATGCTAAGCATTATTACTATGGATATATTGATTTTTATAGGCATGATGAGCAAAATCATTATGAGCATTGATTGAGATTTATTTATACTATATTTGTTCTTGAATTTCCAGAGATTTTGATTCAATTTTAGCCCTTCATGACCCCTTCTTGTGCTTAATTTGAGATATAGAGTTGTTGATCTCGATTAGCTTGATTTTGGATGCATTTGCCATGAATAATGATATAATTGCATTTAATTCCCATCATGAGCAAGTGATACCTCAAATATTTGCTATTTCATTTCAGGCACTCTAGTCAAGAATGAGGAAAGCAACTCTGGGAATGTTCCTCATGACGTAATTCAAAGTTCGCCGCGGCTAAAGTTCAATCAGGCGAGCAAGAACTCTCGGGATAGGTTCGTCACGGCGAATATCGCGAATCAATAATGAACCAGACTCTAAATTTAAATAAAGCCCGACCCATCTTCTTGGATCAGACCCTAGATAGTTAGTATATGCCAATTAAGGTAAGGTTTTAGCAGAGAGGCAAGAGAGAGGCAGAGAACACACACTTCACATTTGTTTCTCTTATCTTCCGCTCACACAACCCTAATTTTCATCCAATTCCATTCCTAATCCATCCATGCACCTCCAATCATCATTCCAGAGTCCGATTTCACTTCATATGAGTAGCTGAGCATCTCCCTTCCTCTTGGAGATGATGTTGGCCTGAGTTCGATGTTCCGAAAGAGGAGTATTAGTTTTCAATCTGTGTTTATGTTATGGATTACATAGTTTCTGAGTTAGGACTTGTAATTTGTACATAAATGCTTGGTCTTGGTCGAGCCAAATTTGGATTATTTGTGTATTGAACTTGCTTTGTATTTGACATGGTAGAGTGAAGTATCATTTATACCTATTCAATAAGATCTTTGTTGCTCTCTTCTATCTTCCTAGTTGTGCTTAATTTCAGAGTGAAGCCAATAAGATCTTTGTATTTGACGTGGTAGAGTGAAGTCTCATTCTATTGTGTTGAGTTAAATTTTTTTTCTCTTTTCCAGTGCATACATACATATCATATTTTCTTCTTTCATGTCCCAGCTTCTTTATTTTATTTAAATTGAAATCTTTTAATTTATTTTACCCCAAATTCTCATTCTTTTGTAGGAATTATGGAAGATCGTTTCTCTCAAAGTCTTGCATCCATACAACATCGATTAGAGGATTTTCAAACATGGATGCATGATCAAAAGAGATGTTCACTTGGTCATGAATGTGATAATCCATTTCCCATCCCACATTACGAACCTCACCATCGGCTTTCATCTCAAACTTTCCAACCATCATTTCACCTCATAGACCATATTATGCTCTTTCTCCATCATATAATCCATATTTTAAGCCCATGCAACCATCAAGTTAACCACCATATAACCCATTCCCTCTACAATATGAACCATATCAGCAATCCCCTTCACTATCCTACCCACCTACCTTTAACTCTTTATTCACACTTTATGACTGTAATTTACAACCTACTTTCTACCAACCTCAACCATCGTGTGAAACTTATCCTCCTCCTGAACCTATCACCATGCAACCAAATGAACTAGATATTCTTCTTTCTTCCAATAACTTGGATGACCTAACCAATACCTTGACCAGAAAATATGATATACTCAAGGAGAAATACCTTGTGTTACTCATGCAAGGGACAACAGAAAGTTTTGAGGAGATGGAAGATATAAATGAATTCTTTACTGCATACTATGATCATATGCTATGGATTAAGACTGGAGGTGAAGAGGGAAATCATTGGCTTAAAGACCTACAAGAGAATGAACTTGGAGTTCAAGCTCAAATGTCAAATGTCAATCTGCATGTGGAGAGTTATCAAGCTCCTATACCTTTAGGTAATATTGTTCCTATACGTGAAGAGAATACTTCACCTCTCATCACTCCTAGCTTTGTTGAATCTTCAATTGATGATAGTGAGGATGAGGTGGATGAGGACATTATTGTTGAATGTCCTCATATGTTTAAAAATACTGATGCTCACTTAAATGCATGTTGTGATACTTTAATTGGGGATGTTGCTTGCACTGTTATTGCCTCCTTATGTGATGATCATGCTTCTCTTCCTAGTACTACACATGATGGGGATATAGAATTGAATGACACTTTACCTTGTTCTTGTGATAATGATGTCATATGCATGCTTTGTATTGATAAAAAGAATGATAAACTTGTGGCATGGCATAAAAAGAACTTTTGTAAAGAACATGACACATCTAATAGTATTGGAGATGCTAAAATTGATAAGCACAAACTTGTGGAGGATGATCCCCTAAGTAAGGATTCTAAAATTTCAATTAACAAAATTATAAATGAGAATGAATCCTTTTATGAAGATGAATCCTCTAGTGAATGCAAAGACGATGTGCTAAGCCCCAAAAGTTGTAAATTTTTAACATCCACTTTGCAAACACAAAAGGATTTTAATAATTTGGTTGATTGCTTGATTCCTACCGAAGGGAATCCTATTGACTTGCTTGGTTGTGATTCTTACTTAGAGAGTTTTGTTCCCAAGATATTCTCGATCCATCCTATATCTCTCCATATCTGCATTCATGGATTAGATACTGTTGCTGGTCCAATGGTTATTTTGCAAAATCAAACCAAGCAAGGTTGTGGTTACAAGTCCTATGCTTCAACGCCTCTACTCATTAATCAGGAGTGACTTCCTAGAAAGCCCAGCGTAAGGGGAGTTGAAGTAAAGAAATTCATGTTTCTCATCCGGGATGAGAATTTCTCCTATAAGAGTCTAAGGAGATTTAAGTGGAAGGTTGTCTCTTTGCTCTCTTGTTTTCTTCTTATTATGATATGGTTGATTGAACTTACATGATTAATGATGAAAACAAGTGGGGGGGACTCTCCAGTAGGACTAGGATAGTTGCATTTTCTTTTTAGGTTGTTTTTCATTTCAATAAAATCCCATTGTTTCATGTTTAGCCTTGCTTCATGAAATTGAGACGGGATGAAATTTGTTTGCAATGCCTATGTTTTATGCTCCTTGGCTGTTTTCCAAAATTCCATTGCATTCTTGCATGATTTTTAGGTATTGCTTGTAAATTCCACGCTTTCTCTGTTGTTAAATCATTCCCTTTAATCATTGAGGATAATGTTGGATTTAATTGTGAGGGGGAGATTTAGGATTTAAGTTTTTCAAGCATTACCTTGATTTTAAAATAAAATCAGAATTTTTTTTGAAGGGTAAATGTTGGGCCATTTTACTGAAAACTTTGGAAATTTTCAGGTTTCATAAACTTTTTTGTGAAAATTTTTGATTTCCCAGAGGTTTTGAACTGCATTTTTGCTCTCAGACCATTTTCGCCTCGACCAACTTTGTTGTTCACCAGGCGAAAGTCGTCAAAATAAAGCAATTCACCTCTCGGGTGTGGTTCGCCACGGTGAAATGTCTATGCAATTAAAAAATAATAAAAATTAAAAAAATATTTTAGGTTTTGAATGTTAAAATAAAAGGTTCTTCTTACCTTTATGCCTTTAATACTCCTAAACAAAAAAAATTAAATACCATAATTTTCACAGATAATGCATTAGGAAGTTGATGCATGATTTTAAGGGATAAAAGTTTTTGGTAAATCGTATTTTCAAGTTATTCGCAAAGGAGCAGTGTAGATGCAATTTTAAGTTAACCCTTTGCGTTTTTAATTCTTGATACTGTTTAATTGAGACATTAGCCTTGTCGTGAGGATAATTGGGCCTAATTTTATTTGATTTGTGTGGGTCTGTCTTGATTTTTAATCTCTCTAGAACTTGTCTTAATTCTTAATCAAAGCTTTATGATCCAATATTCTGTGAAAATGATAGAGGCCTTCATTTCAAAACCTTACATTTTGCCCAAACACAAGCCAACATGATTTAACAATTGTTACCCTTTTGAGCCCATCACTCTTGGAAACCAGCATTTGGAAAGCTATATTTTTATATGCAAGCATATTTTGATCAAATTGTGGTTCATACTCATACCCTCTCTCTAAAAAAAAGAGAAAAAAAGAGAAAGAAAAAGAAAAAAAGAGAGAAATAAAGAGAAAAGTAATATATTACCTGAACATGTATTTCTCTAAAGTCTTGCAAATGCATTGACATGTTTAATATTCTTTGGTGCTGTATATTCAAGAATTTCTTTTCATCATTTCACTTCATTAGTTGCAACCCCCATCGTCCACCTTAAACCCCCCAAAGCCCTCTTGATTCACATTATATTGATCTTGTGGTAGAGAGGTAGAATAATTACAAGCATGTGGTAGAGATTTAATTAAGCAGACCATGAGTGAAATTGTCCTATCTAGTGAGCTGAGAGAGAAACATTTATACCTTTGGAGAGGAAGTTTCTTTTATTCAGCCTTTTGAATTGAACTCTCTCAGGGATTGATTTACTATTGTCTCTGCCATGATCCTTGTAAATTCCTCGGCAATTGCTTTTACTAAATTCTATAGTCTGGACTCATGTGGATACATTTTTCATGCATTGACCTTTTTAAAGTTTTTTGAAAGGCTTTGTCTAGGAGTATAAAGTTTAAGTGTGGGGGAATTTGATTGAGCTTTATTTATATTATATTTGTGCTTGAATTTCCAGAGTTTTTAATTCAATTTCAGCCCTTCATGACCCTTTCTTATGCTTAATTTGAGATATAGAGTTGTTGATCTCGATTAGCTTGATTTTGGGTGCATTTTCCATGAATAATGATATAATTGCATTTAATTCCCATCATGAGCAAATGATACCTCAAATATTAGATATTTCATTTCAGGAACTCTAGTCAAGAATGAGGAAAGCAGCTCTGGGAACGTTCACCGTGATGTAATTCAAAGTTTACCGCGGCTAAAGTTCAATCAGGTGAGCAAGAACTCTCGGGAGAGGTTCGTCGAGGCGAATATTGCAAATTAGACTCCAAATGGAAATAAAACCCGATCCTAGACAGTTAGTATATGCCAACTAGGGTAAGGTTTTAGCAGTAAGGCAAGAGGGAGGCAGAGAACACACACTTCACATTTTTTCTCTTATCTTCCACTCACACAACCCTAATTTTCATCCAATTCCATTCCTAATCCATCCTTGCACCTCCAATCATCATTCCGGAGTCCGATTTCACTTCATATGAGTAGTTGAGCATCTCCCTTCCTCTTGGAGATTATGTTGGCCGGAGTTCGATGTTTTGAAAGGGGAGTATTAGTTTTCAATCTATGTTTATGTTATGGATTACATAGTTTCTGAGTTAGGACTTGTAATTTGTACATAAATGCTTGGTCTTGGTCGAGCCAAATTTGGATTATTTGTGTATTGAACTTGCTTTGTATTTGACGTGGTAGAGTGAAGTATCATTTATACCTATTCAATGAGATCTTTGTTGCTCTCTTCTATCTTCCTAGTTGTTCTTGGTTTTAGAGGCGATATAGTTTTGAGTTGAATTTTCACTTTGCGACTTCCGTACACTCACCAAGTGTTTTTAAAGGGTTTCATGGAATGGAGTTCATTACATGGAATTTCTGACCCAGTGAGTTGTTGGGGGGTTTTTATTATAAAACTTAGTGCGAAAACTATTACTTTCCCTAATCTTTTGTGAACTATGATAGCCTAATTCATTTCTAAGAGGAAATCTATCATCCAACACTTTTACACTTCAATTCTGCCTTTATTATTTTATCCAATCAAAAATGCCAAAAAGAAATTTTATCTTGTAATTAGCCTTAGGTATATAGCATATTTTGAATAAAAAACGCTTTTCAATTACAAGAGAACTTAATCACAAGCTAGGTAACTAGTAGTATAAACAACTCTGTAGAGAACGACTCTAGGGTTTCACCCTATAGTGCAATCCTTAGAAATCACAAATCTTTTGATCCATTTCCATTGCATTACGACGATAAAGTTTTATCAAGTGTACCAACTGGGTAGGATCAAGCATACTTACCGCTGCCAATATAAATATATTGCTCATTATTACTACACTAGCCAAAGTTAATACAACTATGTTGATTACCATCAAAATGAAGAAGTAGAGTGTTATCAATATGATAACTCCTGAGTCTTCCCACCTGTAGAGGCAGAAGATTACAGAAGCGTTGAAAGGCATTGTAAAGTTGAAGAAGCACATGAGTCTTTTTGTAGATGTCTTAAAGTTGATGAAGATCAGCGTAAGGCTAAAGTTGAATTCCACCAAGAGTTAGGTATATTGATCACTCGCGTCAAGCAAATTCATGGTGAATTGAAAGGGGAATTGAAAGAGATATTCTCCCAATGAAGCAAGTAAAAAAATTCATACAATTTATTTTTCAAACCTGGAAGATGTGATAGGAAATCCAATTGAGGTGTTGCCACCAATGGAAGCGGAACCTATTAATGGAATTAGTATGATCTCATCTATCCTACAGTTTGCAATGGAAACTTCTATGGCTAATGTTAGTAATGACATTAACCTTGAGGTCGTACACCTAATTGAAGTGCTACACTAAGCTCATATGGAGCCTCGTCATACCAGTAATGTGACTATACTTGCACTTGTTTCACACGAACCACTACTAGACATTCTTATGATTCATGAGTGAGGATTTTGATATTGTTGTCATTAGTGATCAAGATTCTTAGAGCAAAGATCAAGTTATTCAAGCTACACAAGTGCAAGTGGCTCCTTCTCAAATTATATTAAGTGAGAATAAACTTCATCAAGCTACACCTCATGTATACGCTACATTTCTTAATGCCACTCTAGTGTTTAGAGGACCATTCCATAAGTACCTTACATGTTGGAAAGGCTTTCCAAACATTTTAAATAATCAATCTATGCGTTCCTTCCATGTTGCTTTGGCGGAAAGTTTTTCTAGATATTCATTATCATCAAGCTGCTTACTCTTGTTGTGGTTTTCTTTTTCTCTATATCACCTATTGGAAAGGATTTCCATATAGAAGCATTATATTGAATCCCACCCTGCCGGATCGATATTACCTTGTTTGACTCTTTTTAGCATCTAGCTCCCTAGAGGTGAGTTCTTCTCTGCTGAGGCAAATGATGGGAATCATAAACGATTAAGGAGTATCTCACAAGGATTTGAAGGTGGTCATATTTAATATCGCAATTTTGATTTGACTTGATTAGCATTTATTTCGATTTGATTTGGCAATATCTTAATATCATGAATTAAATTTGATTTGATTATCATTTATTTTGATTTGGTTTGACAATATCATCTTTATGTATTTGATTTCCTTGTCATTAGTGATAGGGTTTGAGTGAGGCTATAAATAATCCTCACATATCTCAATGTAAGCATCTATTTGATTTGAAGATATAATAATCTTTTTCTTTCTCTCTGAATCTCTATCTATTTCCTTTCTCTGTAGTCTCTCTTCCTCCTCTATTTTTATTTATTATCCCTTTCCCCTTCCCCGTCTTGCATCATCTAACTTAAAAGGACTAAAGTATTAACATATGATTAATCACTATCTTATTTTCAAGATAAATGTCACTCAATTCATCATCATATTGCATTAACCATGTCACTTCCTCTTCATACTCATCCCTAACTTCAGCATTCGCTTCATTGTCATTCTCTTGTCCTATTATAGATTTTCCTTTGCTTTTGGCTTTGGAATTCAAGTTTCTTAAACATAGAAAACAAAACTTAATAAGTATGATGGTATATATATATATTTAATGTTTAAACAAGAATAATCTAATTTTAAATAAAATATTATACCTTTCTTCCTTTACTTACTTGCAACACCCTCATCAAGAGTAAAACTTTCATATATGTCCATTTATGACTCATAAATCAGCAAGCAAGGATCTTCCTTTTTTAGTTGTTCACTCATTATCAGATTCAAGATCCGATAAACATATTGGATCATAAGTTTCTCCCTTATCCTCCTTGCTCTTTTTGTCTCATATCAAGTTAGAGGTTATACTTGGCAAACATAAGTGCATTTAACCTTAGTTGCTCTAAGCGATTTCTGTGCTTAGTATGCACTTGGTCAAAGGTGTTCCAATCTCTCTCACATCTTTTAGCACTACATGTGAGACTTAAAACTCTAATGGCTACCTTTTGTAACTCCTTACATTTTCCTCCATAGCTATCCCACCAAAGAGCTATCAAAATAAATGCAATAATATTTTAGAAATACTCTCTAAAATCGAGATGTATGTATGATTAAAAATAAAATCATGAAATATAATAAAGAAAATTACCAGGTTTCTTTTCATTGTTAATATCTATTACTATGGTCCTTCCAAAAAACCCTCAACAGATTTGAATGATTCAAGTTGATGATTAATTGTGATTTTTGTCCTTCTATATGGAAACAATCTTTCAACGATTTCACATAAAAACATATAAAACTTCACTGTCCACATCAAATTTATTGTCATAATGGAACTTAACAAAACAATAAATAAGATACACTTTAATAATAACTATTTAAAGTGCATACACTTTGACAATAACTATTTAAAGTGTATACAACTTACTTAGGATTGGGTATTGATGATCTTATATACCTCTTTACATCTTGATTTCACCTTTTTCAAATTGTCTCCAATTTCTTCTTTAACTCTATCTATTGCTTTATAAATATATGGCATAACAAGTTTATAGTCACCATCCTTGAGCCTAAAAAACTTTTACAAGTGAAATCACACACTACAAACAATATTTGATGGAACCCCATAATCTGGCATCTTTAAAAACTATATTCATCACTTTCTTACCCTCAATTTTACTAGTATAAGAACTAGAAGCCTAATCTTCTGAAACAAATATATTTCAAAGAGCATTCGTTTGTTCCGATAGGAAACTTATTGTAAGATAAGCAGTTGCAAATCTTGTCACTGTTGGTCTAGCTAATTCTTTTCCCTTAGAGTACTTCATGTACAAGGTAAGGACCTATTTATGCCCTTAAAGTACTTCATGTACAAGGTAAGGACCCATTAATTCTTTTCCCTTGAAGCAGAACACTTGAGTTGTGGAGGAAGTGTTGCCAACACTCAAGTATTAGCTTTTCAACACTCGAGTATCGGGCAAATTTTCAAACGTGACACAACACTCAATTGTTAGGTAAAAGTGTTGACAACACTCGAGTATTATGGTTTCTTCACTCGAGTATTGTGTCGCTTCAAATGATTTTACTTCAAGTTTTCCTCTGAACACTCAAGTAGTAGCTGAAAGTATTCCAAACACTCGAGTACAAGAATTTCAACACTCGAGTATTTGCACTGAAATTCAAAAACTTCTGCAACACTCTCAGCAATCACTCGAGTAACTTGAATAATGTTGTGAACACTCAAGTATTATCTCAAAACACTCGAGTAGTGATTTACAAAGTTTCAAAATTTCAAATTTACACTGGTTTCACTGACTATCACTTGACTATTGAAAAGAGAAACTCGAGTATGCTTTATCTAACATACTTCTGTCATGATAGCTAAGCCTAGTCTTCCCCGAAACTTTCCTATTTCATGTCTATATTTTTTAAAAGTTACCTGCTGGAAAGACCATTTCTATACCATAATAATTTAATCAACATAATTAAATAACCACATAATTTCGCGGAAGCAATTCCATTAAATAAGGCGCCCCAGATCCTTGCCACATGATCCGTTCACAAATTGTCTCATAAAATCCGAATCGCTTGGCATAAAAAATGAACCAACATCACAGGGCCCACAAGTTCTTGCCGGCCTTCCTGAAATACAATGCATCAATATAATGGGTCCTATATGGCAATATAGAATTCAATACAACACCAATACCAAAAAGAGTCTACAAGGCTTAATAACTATGCCTCTGGCTGCTTCCCACGGCCTCTATCAGAATTAGAGGTATTGCCTGAAAAAATTATAATAACGGGATGAGACATGACGTCTCAGTAATCGAAATCAATTTCTAACATATGCAGGATAGGAATGCAAGTCAGAGAAGCAAGTTTGTCAGCATAATACTAATCATTCAATAACATAATATCCATTAAAAGCAATTAACCCCCAATCCACCTGCTCCGCCTTATAACTTCTGGACATGGCACAGCCTATCAGTGCTAGTATACCTGGCCAACGGCTAGCTAGTCACTTCAAGAACACTGTCCCCTCCCATACCACCTACAACAGGCCAAGGTAAGGAGGTATCCACCCACACCAACTTAGCTTAAATCCGGGCCAAGGACCAGCAAAAGTTGAGGGGCACAATAATTCACCACTCTTCGTTCGTCCCGAAAATAACCCACAATATAACAGATAATGATATACATGCTCAACCATCATTCATACAGTCCTAATGCCATAATCATATAATTCATCACAATTGTCACAGCGTCTCATGTATAATGAAACACGCATACAGTTCAAAAATACACTGCTTCACTGAATAAATGTCATATATAAAATATGTAAAATTTTCTATATCACAATTAAATTTTCTCATAAATAAAGTAAGGGTTAGAAAACACCTTACAGTCCACAACAAGCATATAAATAAAAGAAATTAATCCCGGTTACCTTAATTCCAAGCTAAATCCCACTAGCCTCAAGAGTAAAGCAACCAATACAGCCCAATCACCAATTAATCTACACAGTAATGTAAATACAAATTTAAGGAAATTTACATAATTAATCACCAAATATACAATTATTTACAATATATTATAGTGAAAAATTAATTATAGAATCTGATGATGGCAACAACATTTCCAATATTCCAATTAAATTATTCACACCCATTTTTTTTCTTATTTTTATTTTTACCTTTATTTTTATTTATAATTATTATTATTTTGAAATACCTAAAATTGATTTAGGAGTTTTCATAAATAACGTTTACTTATAAAATTTTGCGATAAAAATAACAATTCTAAGCTACTCAAATATATCGAAAAATCAATCTCTACACATTTTTTTACATATCCTATATATCCAAAAAATATATATCTCTTTTTAAACACACTAAATTTCTAAAATACTCATGGTCTCAAATAAATAGATATAATCTTATAGGACATAGTTATAAAATTTAAATGTATATTTTTATAGCCTTCTGCAAATAAAACTCAAACTAGATAGAAATCTAAATTTCAAACTATTTTCTAATATACATAATATTGCTACCGTTAGAAAGAGAAAAATATTTAGAACAACTTTCATAAATAGAGTTTACTTGCCTAAATAAGACATTTTACTTGCCTAAATAATCCCAGAAGCAGAACCTTTAAACTGGAAACTACCTTTCTCCAC